>UYYA01004244.1:0-137815 GCA_900624975.1 Angiostrongylus costaricensis
CATACACAAAGGCGAGCAGCAAATTCCGACCGAATCATAACTACTTGGTATTCCTATATAATCGAGCCGTCCCACCATAAAGATTGTTTACCGCCACCCTCCAGAACGTCATGCGAATATTGTAATGGGATAATATGCAAGTGAAAGTCGATGGTCGGTAGTTACATCATCTTCGCTTTGTTGATGACATCTTCCTTATAACACCGAACACTAGACAAGCAGAATGAATGCTGGACGACTTTGGTAAAGCCTGCGGAAAGATTGGTCTTCGACTAAATCTCACAAAAACGATGTTCGTGAGGAACGGATTAGTTTCATATGCTTCATTCACGCTGAACTTCACGTTATATCTATCTAGGTCGGGAAATCAATATGATGAACCTAGTTCCAGAGATGAGCAGAAGGAAACGAGCGGCTTCGGGAGTTTTCAAGAGCATCGAAGAAGTAGTGGGGAGAACGAGGAACACCGGACTCCGTGTCCACCCTTTCGACTTAGTGGTACTTTCTGCTCTAACGTATGCGTTAGAAGCCAGGTCGCTGCGTAAGCAGGGTGAAAGATCACTCAGCATTATTGAACGCGCAGTCGAAAGGACGATGCTAGGGGTATCCAGTTCCACACAAGTAAGGGAATGGATCCGAAGCTCCTATCTGCATCAGCGATCAAAAATCAAAGATGCCGTTCTGTACGCCAAATAGTCGAAAATAAGGTGGGCCGGACATGTAATGAGTATGAAGGACAACCGATGGACAAGAGCCGTTAGTGACTGAATTCCTCGGGATGTCAAACCTACTGCAGAAGACCACCGACGCGATGGTCAGAGTTCTTCACGAAAAGCCTAGAAGAAAAACATGATGATCGACGAGTCCCTAGAGCGAGTAGAACCCACTGGGCTACTTTTGCACGCGACTGGGAAAAATGGAAGATTTACTGGCCCCCGCCCAAATCACTCGACGATGAACGGAACTACACGTGATACAGGTAATACATAGTGACGCGTGTGGCGTGTGGTGGGATGTGCCTTGCAATACGCATAGGATCGAAATCCGCTCCCTAAGCGCAGCAAGTCTCGTATCCCTTCAGGGTCGACAAATTAGCACCAGACTTGTCTAGGAGGATAACATCACTGACTGGATACATTGGTAGACCACCGCGAGTTATTGTAAAAGGCCAGATATGCATTCAGTCGCCTCAAACGATGTTTAGTGAAGTCCAGTGCATGGTACATCCCTCAGGAAATGATCAACACTGAGAGCTTTTTAAGCCTTTGTATGCATATATATATATATATAATATAAGTACACCGATTGATTTGCTGCTATTGATGGGAATCAGACTGTTTTTAGTCCTTGACGTAAGGTACAAAGCGTATGGAGGAGATATGAGGGAGTATTATCGAACCCCAGACTTCTCGCATGCAAAGCCATCGCTGTGCCCATAAGTATAGCTCCCGTTTTGCTTACGGGAACACCAATCTGATTTCGAAAATAGTCGTTTGGATCAGTAATTATTAGTAATTACTATGCCCGCGAGCTGTTTATACAGGTATGCACTTATGTAGTTTTGATATTGCCATTGAATAGAGGTGGTTTGCCAAGATGTAGCAATTTTGCTTATGGTTGTGTGGAGGAATACTACAACACTTTTCTTCTAGAACACCATTTGGATGGTCATAGTTTCATCCAACATTGATGCTTAAGGAAAAATAAAACATCATTGGACACTCACTTCTAAAATGCTTAATTCTTTGCGAGAAAACAGTCTTGCTTGGTAGTGCTGACAGCATCGCATACATTTTGTATTGTTGAAAGTGATAACGTTAAGGCTAACAGCACCTTCAGCAAAACCCTAAATGCTAGCTAGTATAATACCGACTAATACAACATGCATTGTTTTCATGAACGCTTATCGTTATCAGTGGAAAATCAACATCAACCGTTCTGTATAAAAGAGGCTCTACCGAGTAGCTCAACTCGTACGAGAAAGAAAATCCACATCGAGAGGACGAATGACTGTGGACCATAGATTCGGATCAATCTGGATCCGAATGAGACGAAGACCTCGGAACGTAAGCCAAAATGAAAATGCAGGCCACCCTCGTGTAAGCTGAGCAGTCTGAAAAGTATATTGATTATTCACACCGACATTGAATAAGGGTCGGTTTTAAGCAATGCTAAGCATCATTTCATCCCAAGAGCAAGAGGAAAATGTGATCGTATTTCTGATAGCGTTACTAATGATAGTTAATAGACCCGCTAGAGTATGTTGTTATAGAGGCGAAGAAAAACTGATGATGTGGGTAAAAAAAGAAGAGCAATGGCGGTTGCTTTCTTTTATAATGGTGACGCTCATAAATGCGTCGTCTTCTTGTTCAGCAATCGCAAAGTTGTTCGCACAATACAACAGCATCTGTCTTCTTATATATAGTAAAGAAGGCAACATCGTCTTCTTCAGGGCCTCGAAGGTAGCGGTAGGGGCAGCGATAGTTGAAATACCACCGGCTACTCTACGTCGTCAGTTCGTTCGTAACCGCTTGTATGACCGTCTATGTGAAACAGAAAATTGCGTAATTTACCCTTATAGCAGGTACGGTGACTGCATGAGTTCAGGTACGATATAACCTGATCTCTTGTGGTAGTCGCGGAGACGAATATATTGGCGAAACGGGTAGACCTTTATGTAACCGCATAAAAAAACACCCAGATGGCCAACGAAAAGCAAGACGAGGTACCCTACTAGGGACGCATAGAATACAAAAGCATAGCGGAGGCGATTTTGATATAAAAGTCATTATCTTCCCATAGGATCCCCAAAGATTAACGCGCAAACTTCTTAAGGCTTTTTGGATAAATGCCAAGAACCTTGCAATAAATAGTAGAAAGGAATGCCCAGAGGTTACACGCGACCTGGCCCCGTATATTCGTATCAGTTTTGATGGGGTGTGGTGCAATCATCAACCATGTGCGACTATAATCAGCTGCTCTTCTCTTCCTCAGTGGAAGACACGTAAAAAAACGCTGGTTAGTTGGAGAAGCTGCTGATCATGTTATTATCATATAGATTTTCGTTTTTCTGTATGTGTTATTGAAGCGTTTGGCCTAGTAAATTTCATATCAATATACCCTTCCAGGTTCCGAAGAAGGCGATACTACCGAAACGTCAGCTACTGTTGTATTGTGTCTTTGTATGGAAGTAAACGTATGCTGTACAACAACCTCGTCATTGCTGAAACAGAAAAAGACGCGTATATTCCAATGCCGAAGTTAATAGAAAGGCAGTCCTGGGAAACGGTGATGCTCTTAAGTGTAGCGTATTTCGCAAACCAATTATTCCCATGCACTAATCTAGTCTAATTGGGTAATTAAGAATGAAGCTTTCTATGCAGTAACTGCCACGACCGACTTTCTATTAACCTCGGCATTGATCAAGTGATTTTCTTCGTATTTTTGTTGAGCAAACGCGAGGTGTTACTATTCTTTGTTCACGATTAAGCTGACGTTTCGGCGGATTTCGTCTTCTTCAGAGCCGCTTTCTATGATGTTTCCACTAAGTATGTCACGCAGAGACCAACCGCACAGAAATCACGTGGAAGTATAATGTCCACTATACTTCCACGTGATTTCTGTGCGGATGGTCTCTGCGTGACATACTTAGTGGAAACCTCATAGAAAGCGGCTCTGAAGAAGGCGAAATTCGCCGAAACGTCAGCTTAATCGTGAACAAAGAATAGTAACACCTCGCGTTTGCTCAACAAAAATACGAAGAAGCTTTCTATGTTGGTCAATCCGTAACGGATGCGCTATACATTCAACTTCATTTAGCATTGTTAGAGATCATTGAATGAATGTATGTACGGACCATATAGTAACTTGTTATGTCCTACCGAAACACTAAGTTAGCGCTGCTATCCTTCCTTCCGACCCACTTTGTGACGTCGAGTCAGTGGAAGGCGCGGTAAGTTCAACGCGCTGGATTGAATCGAAGACCACGTGTGTTGCAGTACACCTCTAACTATTGCGATATTCGTGACCCAAATAGTTGATATGCACCGCAAACACGTCAACCCATCATGTAGTCACCCGAGCGGGGCGTGCGTTGTTTTGGAGTGTACGACCTAGTACCTTTTGCCCATCCGTCATCTGCTCTTCTTACTAAATGACCGGCTAATTCATCTATCCCTCGCTACTGCCTTGTGATCCTCTCGTTCCCTAAAATGCGATAGGTATTGATGGTTTGAGCTACGCATTACAACTAAACTTTGTATGTGACTGTTGAACTTCCATGAGCATTGTCCAAGGACACTGATGTTTTTTCTGTCATTCCCCCATCGCGCTCAATATTCTCAGCCTCAGTAGTTTACTGGGTCAACGTGGATGAAGGTGTTACTGGTAGACGAGCAGCGATATATACTAGTAGTTCATTTTCCAATAGGGTCTTCCAAGATTGTAATGAGTTTTATTTCCATTCAGAAGCGCAGTAACAGCAAATGAACACCAGAGTCCACAAGGTATCAAACTGCTATCAAACTGTGAAAGTCACAAAGTTTCCTTCCGGTTCACAAGGGATTGCAACTACCTGGGGCATTGTGTTGAAGAAAGCTGAAATCACTGTAGCCGTGGGGTTCCAGCCTAACCACAAATACTCAACCATCAAAGGTGCCGTACACCGTAATTGGGAGCTTAGAAACGTATTATCCCTACAGCGAGGGTATGGCAAAAGATTAAACATGGAGGAACAGCAGGAGAAGAAGTACATCAAATGAAATCAAAGAGATTTGTGCTCCCCAGATCAATCCCGCTGACGGGTGATTGGTGATATCGACTATACGTCAACAACACGGCTGAGAGACAAGCGAAACGATGAACTCGCATAGTGTGGTTTGGAACGCGCCGGACCACGGAAACGGTGACAGCGTGTTCGGTCCCCACCGCAGACACCAGCGGTTTGGAGTTTTGCAAGTGCCTCAGCAGCATTATGGTTATATTTCACATAATACCGTGTATCATTGGCGTACAGAACGCCATCTTTGATTTTTGATCGCTGACGCAGGCCGGAGCTTCGGATCCCTTCCCTTACTTGTGTGAGACTCCTAGCATCGTCCTTTCGACTGCGCGTTCAATAACGCTAAGTGATCTTTCTTCCTGCTTACGCAGCGATCAGGTTTCTGACGCATACGTTAGGGCGGGAAGTACCGTTGATTCGAAAAGGTGGGCACGGAGTCGGGTGTTCTTTGTCCTCTTCAATACGTCCTCGACGCTCTTGAAAGCTCCACAAGCCTCTCATTTTCTTCTGCTCAACTCTGGAGCTAAGTCGTTCAACATGTTGATTTCCCGACTTAGATAGACATAACTGGAGCATTCAGAGATATTCGTTCCGTTGAGCGTGAATGGAGCATATGAAACTAATCCGTTCCTTATGAACATCGTTTTTGTGAGATTTAGTCGAAGACCCACATAAGACCCTGCCATTAAAATTTAGTAGCCAGTAAATAAAATTGACTACGTTGAAACCAAAGAATTCTTCCATAGAAGCTGGTGCGAAGTTGAACCGCCACATTCCCACCTTAACTGGACCGCCTATCTTATTTTGTATTTTAACCGTTGGTACTTATTAACCTAGTCTTTTCACATTAGGATGCAGAGTTATCGGACGCAGGTTTATTGTTTTCATAAATACCTTTGGCCTGTATAGAGTGGTTTCTAGGTAGATCCATAACATTTGACGTACATGAATCTTCGTTCATTCACTGTGACCATTCGTACATTAGCAACGATGTTAGCGAAATTAAGCAAAAGAAAGAAAATTCGATATGCAATAGATCATGCGTTTTTTTATACGAAGCTTATAACGTTGCTTTGATGGAGTGCCATGCATCGATGTGTAGCGCGATTCACAATGGTACTGAAATGAAAACACAGTGATTCCAAAATGAAAAGAGGAAATAAGCGAGATGTACAAAGTGAAGATAAAGAGAACACTGTTGCAAAGAAAATAGAGAGGAGCACATGCCCAAAAATAACTTTATAGAAGACTAATATCACCGAAGTGTTCCACACAATCAAAATCTGAGAATATTTGACTGTGTGCTTGTTTGGAGCAAAAGAAGTCTCTCGACAGATGGAAAAGCATTTAAGACTAAATCCTCCCCTTCTTGAGCTTCTAAGGCTCAACCCATTGTGGCAAAATATATGATCATATCGATGTACGGATGATATTGATAAATGATATTCGGCGGTCGGTAACAAATATTTAAATTCTTTCAGCGCGCGTATCGCGGTGGTTAGAGGTGCTGTGCAAAAGGCACTTGGTCTTTAGTTCAATCGAATGTCCCGCGGCGCACCAAGTCTTCCTCCTTCTTGGGTCTCAAAATTAATACCAGACTTGCCTAGCAGGATATAAGACATCGCATTCTATAGGAAAGATATGCATTCAGGCATACCTTTATGGATGGCTGATGAAGCTGAATAAATGGCGTATTCTTCAGGGGCTGATAAACATCGAATGCTCTATCCTATTATACACTTCAAGTCTTGATAGTATGCGATTTCAACTATTATAGTTATTCCGAGTAGAAACTGTTTATTAATCTCGGCACTGATCAATAATTTACTGTTTTCTTCATGCGCAGACATGAGGTTGTTATTACACTATTTATTCAACAACAGTTGACGTTCTGGCGAATTTCGCCTTCCTCAGAGCTTTGAAAGGTCAAGTGGACATGGAATCTAATAAGCCAAAACTTTGATGACCTTGAGTTCGGGTTTTTCTGTTAAAATTACGGAAGTACTTGATTAACTGACTAGGTTGCATATCAACTTAGCCTTTTCAGGTTCTAAAGGGTATATTTAGATATTAATAATAATAATAATAATAATAACAGTAACAGTATATCAGCAATAATACTAGTTAATATATAAGATTCATATTCAAAATCATCCGTGCTGTTTTGAATCGCTGATTGAAGACGAGATATCGAAATATTGATAGATCAGTGTAAGTTCTCTCCATTCTCATATTTGAAAGTAACAATGGAGTATGATGAGAAGTGGCTTCGTTTATTATGTACATGACATTCAGTCTCGTTAATCACGGAGTAAGTCGAGCGATCAGAGGTTAGCATTCGGCCTATTATGCCACCACAGATGTCAACTAGACTTCACTGGCTGAAAGGACATAGAGTACATACACTTTCCATACGACTTATTATTCACAAGTCGCTGCGCTATGTCACAGAATAAATCTAATCATAGGTGTGTTTCGTAGGCCAGATAGAAATTTCAAAATTCAGTACACGTTAGGTGAACCTGACAGTAAGATAAACAGCCGCCTATGGTTGATTGCAGTTCGACATTCTAGAATACCTCTTACCACGAAAAGATGGCAAATTATTGAAAATGAAAGCGAACTAATGACGCAAATGATATGAAGTAGTATTATTGCCAGCCGACTGACAAAAATAAGGTACGAGAACCCAACTTTGACCGTCAGTTAGTCACCACACTAGAAGTTATGCCTGAGTATGCATCATCAACTACGTTGCTAAATATGAACATAACTTTATTCACTAGATATATAACCGATGACGTTACACGTTGGAGCGGGTTATCCTGGAAACTTCCAGAAAACAACATATCGTTGTCGTAGAATGGCTCAGCCAACTAGGTTCCATAGTTGGGCTATCAGTGAACATTACCGCCTTTTTGGCACTGCACGGTATAGCCAGACAAGATTTTGGGATCAAACAAAGGTCTTTTTTCAAACGATATTGTAATAATTTTCTATATGATTGAGCTACCAATAAGTAGGTATAAACTTTTATTTGGCTAGAGTTTCGGAATATTCGCCTTCCTCATCAGAGCCGTGCTTATTCGAGTAGATTATCCATCAACGATCAACGCGGCACCGAGGAAGGCGAAGGGGCCGAAACATTAACCGAATAAAGGTTTTATGGCAACCACGTGCTAGCATAGTCATTAAAAAGTTGTTGATTATTGTTACTAAGGTTTAGTGAAAGTCGTTTTTAAGATGCTGTAATAATAGTTGACAAACCTGTAGACATTCCAGATGAGGACAAAAGAATGGAGAATGTTTTAATTTATTCGCTTCACAAATGCATTCTTCATAGAACTGATTATCCAACATATACGGTTTCATTTGTACCTACAATAAATGTCCCACTACGGTAACAGAAGTCTTTAAACACAATCTGATAAAAATCCCGACAACGATAAAACCGTTCAGTGACTGACTGCATACCCCTTTTTCGAATTCACCAAGACTGAGATGAGCGTATGACTCCACAGCTGCCCGCATATAGGAGTTGCAGTTGGTGAACGACAATCGTCTGGCGCCTGAATATTGTAGGATTCGATGATTTAACAATAAAATGTTGAATCGAATTCCTTGTAATAATAAAAGGATTTCAACCTCATTATCTGAAATGAAGATCTCACAGAAATAACATACAAGCTAAAGAAAAGCTGAGAAAATAAGAGATCAAAGTTAGTACGACATTTGAACGAATATGAGAATGAGCCCTATAGAGAAGCATCGCTTTCGGGAAAATCGATAACCATACTTAGCACGCTACAATTTATTATATGTCGTCATTTCTAAAAGCTAATGTAGCACGATTAAGCTTCGTCAGAGGTCAGAACAAATTGGCCTGGAAGAGAAATGAGTTGCACTAAGAAGTGATAAACAATTGACTGGTTCTCTAGGTGTTACTATTATTACCTGGATCTGTCGTCATCTCACTGATCGTCGAGTGACTTGAGCGAGCGCTAGTAAATCTTCCATTTCTCCCCGTCGCGCGCAAGAGTAGCACAATGGGTTCTACTCACTCTTAAGAATCGCCGAGCACCACGTCCTCCTTTCAGTGTTATCGTGAAGAACGTTGACCATTGAGTCGGTGGTCCTCCTATTGCAGTACTTTTGACATCCGAAAGAATCCAGTTAATAACGATTCTTGTCCATTGGTTGTTGTCCATACGCATTAGGACTCCGCCAAACCTTATCCCCTACAGTTTGGCCTATAGAACAGCGTCCTCAGTTTCCTATCGTTGAAGTAGGTCGGAAGTTTGGATGCCTTCCTCACCTACGTGATACGGAATACTCCTAGCATCGCACGTGATCGTGCGTCCTGCACGTAGCAACCGGGTCTCTGTCTCATACGTTCAGATAGGAAGAATCTTGGAGTTGAAAAAGCGGCCGCGGAGTCGGCTTTTCCTTGTTCTGATCACTAAAAACGAAATAAAACCTCGACACTCTTGAAAGCTCCACATGCCTTTCCTTTCCTCATACTACTCACTGTGGAGGTAAGTTATTCAGCATGTTATTTCCCCGACCTAGATAGACGTATTTAAAGCACTTCAGATATTCGTTTCGTTGAGCGTGAGTGGGGCATACAAAACCAATCTATTCCTCATAAACATCGTTTTGTGAGATTTAGTCGAAGATCAATCGTTCCACAGGCGTTATCAAAGTCGATAAGAACGATATCATCAACAAAGCGGTGATGAGGTGATTCTCTACCATTTATTTTCACTACCATGTTGCCCTATTCCAATGATCTCATGTGTTTTCGAGGGAGGACGTAAATGATTTTGGCTAGATGGTATTGCCTTGCCTTTCCCCTCTTTTGACGTCAATGTTAATATTGTTGTAGAATGGTGATACCTTGGTTGTGAAATTTTTGTACAGCTCACGAAGAATCTTCATGAACTGAGTAGGGACTCCTTGACTATCAATGGCTTCCATGACTGTTAGCTATCATTGAGTCAAAGGTTTTCATTAAATCGATGGAAGTGATACAGAGCGGCCTCTTGTATTCCCACGACATTTCACTGAGCTGTGCTATTGTTTAGATTGATCTATAGTACTAAATTCTTTTCGAAACCCTCCTTGCTCACATGACTGTCTTTCCTCCAGTGTTCTGTCAATCTTGTTTAGAACCACTAGAGCGAAGAGTTCCTAGACAACCGACAGGAAGCACATTGGGCGATAATTGCCGATATCGCCGAGGTCACAGTTCTTGAACAATAACACATCTTCCATTAAAAAGGAACGACACATTCTTGTGAAAAGATGAGACAGTTGCTAATGAGGATGGTAATTCTGACGTTCAGAAATTGTCTCGTTCGGACTGCATGTTGTTCGATTGCTCACCGACGAAATGGTATGTTGGATTTCAGAATGGAAAACAGCTAAACGACATATCTATCACTCTTTATTCCATATCAATGCAGTACAACGTAGCCATTGAAGAGATCCGAGTAGAAATGATTTGATCAATAGCCATTCTGGAAGCTGTAACTGTTCCGTCTGCAAATCGGAGAGCAATCACCTTGGTTCTGTAATCGGCGAGGGTTGGATGGCCTCTGCTAACGCTTTTCCCACCCCCTGCTGCTTCGACCACAACCGCAGCTCTTCTCTCTTTAAGATCTTTTATCAATTATCAGCTTTGTTTTGAAACTCTGCACGTGAGTTGGCAGTTGCCAGTAGCTCGTGCGATTTCACGCTGGCGTATTAGCACCAGTGTTTCTAGGAGATTTTCAAACTCTCAACTTTCAGAGCGCTAAGTGTTTTCGATAAGGGCATTACCCCAACAGAAGACTAATGAACTGAACAAATCCCTATTTATAGTGGTTTTGGGACGTCGTTTTTTGAATTTGTCGGCTTTTCTCCTTTTCACGAAGAGTGAAATATTAGACTAAAAAGGAAATAATCTGATCCGGTGAAAAACTTTGGGATAAGAGCGATATCTTTTAGGCAGAACTTTCGATTTAGTATGACATGGCCTATTTCATTAGCGTATTCCCCAATAGGAGGCTTCCACGTCCAGCTTTGAGAGTGGGGCCTCTGGAATTGTGTGTTCCCATGAATGGTCTTCGTTATCATGATGAACTCTGATAGCCGCTCACCCTGTTCGTTCCATTATAAGCCATGGCTTCCAATTTAACGTTCTTCTGGGTCTAATCTTAGCGTTAAAATCTCCAACAATAATCTTAAAAAATGTATGGTTTCTCTGCAAAACTTTCCAAATCCAAACAGAACGCTTTGACTTCGTCTTCGACATAGCTTGGTGTCAGTGAGTAAACGACGATGATTGTTAAAGGCCGCATTGATTCACATCTTTTTAATCGTAAACATCCGATTCTGGTTGTTAGGTGTTCGAATGAATCAATGTTGTTTGAATGAATCGGTGTTCATGGACAAACTCGTGTTGAAGAGAACGCCGACGCAGGCGACTACTGTCGCCTGTTCCGAGGAACAGTTCTTCTCCGGTGTCATAGACGGCGTTGAAAGGCTGGCGTCTTCTCGTCTCGGCCAGGGTGACATTAGCTCTTTGGGGCTTAGGCAGATTAAAATGACTCTGAGATTTTAGCAGCCTCTCCGTATTCGTCCTATTCAACGGTGCCGAATCAGGAACTCTTAGGGTCAGGATAATGAGGCCGTTTATTTTACTGCTTAGTTCTTTTATACACACGTATAGCTTGCCGAACATAGGGAAGCGAAGGTCGCTTTTGGTCCGCGATTAACCCTCTATCCGCCACCTGGTGACGCGCCACGTAGCCTTGCGGCTAACCAGCATGAGACCTCTATATGAAGGAGAGCCGTAGGACCAATCGTTGTCTACCTTCTCCATCACTTGCCCTCTTTTCTTCTTCGTCATCGTTGTGTTCTCCTCGTGTGGATCGTTCATGTTGTGCACTCGATGGATGAAAGCATTCATTACGCCAGACAACGTTTGAGCCCTGAACAACAAAGCAGCAATAACTGATGACAAAACTTTCGGGTACTATTATTGAACTGTCAAATAGAAATTTAAAGGATTACGATACGGAAAAGTGGGGTTTCTTTTTGATGATCCGTCACCACATTTCGCATTGCGCGAACTCTGGCACTTCACTTATTTAATTCATTTCCTCATATACACCGTTCATGAAAGTATCGGAACTTTTTTGCGTGCGAGTTCAATTGTTGTTTGAAGATTTTCGTCATCGTCATGAATGTCGCTGAATACTGGTTGAGTCGATTCTCTCTTGGTACCCGTAATAGTTTGCGCCACAGAGTCTGCTCATGGAACGTGTGCCAATGACTTGTTCCCAGACAAATTTGGCACAAATTTCTCGTCCCGAGAGGGATGGGATGCTTAGCAGGCCCCAAACGGGGTTGAGCGAGCGCCGTGTAGCATGTGCCTTTTGCTGAATGGTCGACGTAACTACCACTGGTCTATACGCTCATGGCGTAGAAATTATGGAAAAGAAGGTACAACTTTAGTTCACTAATCGAATTGGGGCAGTGAAACGGACTTGAAGACGAGTTCTAGGGAAAGCTGTTACATCACTTTTTTCCATTTACTACGCGTGAAGCTTTATAGAATATTTGAAATAATCAACAGCGACGTATTTCAAGTCGATTCAACGAATTTTTATTGTGACGCTGCTTGTAAACGTAAAAGGATAAAAGGAGAAAGGTCTCGGCATTGATCAATCCCTCCGGGATGCGCAACGCATTCGACTTCACGAAGCATCGTTGGAGGTGATTTAATGCATACCTGGTCTTTACAATGACTCACGGTCACGTACCGATGTATCAACCCAGTGCTGCTATCTTCCCAGACAAGTTTGGCACCACTTTGCCGACGCCGGAGGAATGGAGGGCTTAGTGGGCCTGGGCCGCGGAGATCGATCCCGCGCGTCTCCGACCGCTGCGTCACACGTGCCTCGACGGTACCAGTATTATCGCGCGCTTGTTAATGTACGCAAGAATATTAGGAGAGAGGAGCAGTAATACTAGAATATTTTCTCTTACAGCCTGGTTGGGAAGTTGTTCGTATGAAACATCGTTAGGCGCTTACATTCAAAATATTTTAGTCTTTGCGAAAGAATAGTTTCATTGGTTAACGTTTTGTTTTCTGCCTTTTTTGACAAAACGTTAAACATTGTGATTTCAACTACAACCATAGCTTAACTGGGTTCTATGCCGATTTGCGCTCCCCAGATCAACCCCGCTGACGGGTGATTGCTACGGCAAAAAGATCGCTAGAAACAGCTGAGAGACAGGCGAAACGAAGGACCCGCATGGTGTGGTGGTGAACGCGTTACTCCCCGGAAAGGACAATAGCGCGTTCGTTCCCCACCATAGACACCTGCGGTCCAGAGTTTTGCAAATATCTCAGCAACGTTGTAGTTTCATTGGTGTTTCCACTTGCCCAGCTTCCAAGACGGTACCAGTATTATCGCTCATCAACTAAAGCTCACCCAGAATCCTTGGTGAAAAAGTAAAGGCTTTTGAAGACGCACCTTTGAAAATGCTTCTCTGGTAACTGGATCCGGTAAAACAACTTTCTACCTACTTTGGTAGCGGAGATGAAACTAAAACTAGTCGTCCCTTAGGTGTATGGAGCTCCTCAAATGTCTACTCCAACTGAAAACATTTCCTTACGAATTACGCAACGATAAAGGAATTCTGAGAGATTTCCAAGCCTCAATCATGGGCAGTTGCCATCCGTTGGGGTTAAATTTGTTACATCACGACTGTCTGGATATGAAGATTGTAGCGAATCCTAGAAACTTTCAGCTGGACCGAAGGAAGAAGATACCGAATTGGAAATCCTGTTAAGTGAACGAATCTCCACATCGCAGTACGACCTCACTGGGAAACTTGATTCACCCACGATGAACCTTTATCCCCTATCTCTCATTGCTTTTGAGACACCTGACTTATCTCACTAATGAAATTCAACTTCAGCAGATTACTATGCTACATGGCATTTCCAATTGTTATTGCTTGTCTTCTCGATATCTAATGCAAGATATCTGATATTAGATGAAACATGATACGATAATGATATAACATTACTGTCCGTACCTCGCAGAATTCATTCGGTCGCCTCACTGTGAATCCTTCAATCTTTTTGCTCGGTTCATCTTGATAATATGAGGCCACGTTAGTTTTAGAGAACTCTCCGCCTTAAACATTTAAATTGACACACTTTTACCAATGTTCGAATTTCGTTTAAATCACCGCTGTTATTCTCATTGCAATAGCAAGTATTTAAAAATCAAAGTGTATGCCATGAAAGGAGCATGGTCGTCAACTTTGAATGGATCAGGGTGATGATTAGAGCAGAGCGTTCCACGATCCTACATTACTCGATGGCTGTTCCTCACTGTAGTGCCGCGATCGGTTCTTTACAAGCAAATGTTGAAGTAATAGCTTAGAAACGATTTGCCACCTAGAAAAGTATGTCGACTAGGGGAAAGCAGAGGCCTCTAAGGCTCCACGCTGCTTTATTTCTTATAACCTCCTTCTTAGTCATAAATAGTTATACGGACCATCTTTCGCTTGGAGATCTTACCTAACTCGGTTTTTCCATCGTTTTTCTTAACCGACTCACCTCCTACAGCCTCCCAACCATCCAATTTTATCTTGTCTGGGCATTCACATGACTCGTCTTGTGCATCCTTCACGGGAATTTCAACTCGGTCATCGTTTGTGGAATAAGTTTCTTCCTGATTCTCGGTACATCCCTCCTTTTCGTTGTTAGGTTTGTTCTTAAGTTTCCGTTGAAAACCTTTCAACACTTGCAATATGAGAATAGAAGGACCAAATATATTATTGTAAAAGCAGTTGTATAAGTACTGGTGGTTAAGAGTTGACATTCTATATGCAATGTTAAGGAAAGAAATTCTAGAGATGAATATCCACCGTTAGATGTCAACTTTGATATCACCACTTACCTTAGACTCTTCGTTTCTATAGAAGTCATCATAAAAGTTTAAAAATCCTCGCTTGGTCATCTAAAATCTTCTTTTCCTAGTTTTCATAATGAAATACTCGATTTTATAAGAAGTTTTCCTACCTTTTCGAAAAGCACCACAAATGAAGAAACTAGAAGTAAAAATGAACCTCACCACATTTTAACTATAGTTGTAGCTAATATTGATCCTTTCATGTTACCAGTCATTGCTGTCGATTTCCTTACCATCCCTTTAAAGCAAACTCTAAAAGAATCGGTCACTTTCTGGTTCGAAAAGCTGTGAAAAGATATTCCCTCGGAAAAACATCTCACAAATTGTTACAATCCAGCGTGTGTAACCCAAATGCTACAGATACTCTCTGAGGGACGTGGTTCTTGGTTCGATCCCATATCCAGAGATAAACGCGTTCCCATGCAACACAAGTCGGTAACTAGGTACCAAATTTGTCTGAGACAATGAAAACAATGAGATGATACATTAGTAGTCTTCCACAAGTTTTGTATAGGCCAAATATGCGTTCAGTCACCTTTACGATGCTGCGAATGGGAGTCCAGTGTGTTGTGCATCCCTAAGGGAATGACCAATTTTGAGAATTTAATCTTTACTCTCTATTATTGCAACCACCAAATCTAACCTAGGCAACCAACGCGTAACTCTACCCAGCATCGACAACGCTTCAAGTGCTCGCTGCCAAGCGCCTATAGTGCCCAGTGGTCACAATGTGGTCGAGAAACACGAGCTGCATTACAATTCTTGTATAGATGTCTTTATTATTATTGCTTTTAGCGTAAGCATCTCATCGCGAAATTGCTAGATCGGCTGCAGAGGTAGGGCGTGTTCATGCATAGGTGCAATCGCAGTGGGTAATACTAAAACAACGGAAATCCTGCAAATACTTCCAAGCATTATTTAACATCCTGTGATCATCTCTATTATCTCTGGAATTTCCAACCACCTTTGCACTTTCTTTTTCCTCCCATTTATTCTGTTTTTATAGTTCAAAGATGCAACATGGTTCGTTATGTTTTCCAAACAGTTGAAGAACCAATCTGCTTATCTATGGGTGCAATAGCAGCAACAGGAACAATTTACTAATGCGGTGAATTTGTGGTTTCTTCGGATTTCTATGAAAAGCAAATCCATTTTTACTTCGAAAGGCGTTAACAACTTTCTGTAATCGATAAAAGCTAGGATAAGAAGGAAGTTCTATTCTTGGCAGACAGATATTACCCTTCGTACGTTTAATGTTGTCCACCTAGCAAAATCTCTAATGAACGCAGATACAGGGTTGCTAGCACAAGATTTATTTCGCACTGGCTAACATTTCGGTGGATTTCGTCTTCTCCGGAAGGTCAAATTGAAAAATCAAGAGAACAGTAGCTTATTGATGAATGCGGAGGTTAACAGATAGTCGTGGGAATTCCTCCACTGAAGTCCTTGATATTAACAGTAGAACTATCTGTGAAGCATAGTATAGAAATCTTCCAGAAACACAGCGTACAAGGATAATCAAGAGAAATCTTCAGCATGCGTAATTGACTAAAGTTCCCAAGGAGGTAGATAAAGGAATATCACAACGTCTGTGGAGAAAAAAAGCATTTCAAACAGAACAAAACGAATTTTGACACAAATTGACGTAGACGTGGTTATTACATGACAACAGTTAATATTCTATTTAACGGCGCAACCCACTTTTTAAATGATCGTACTCTTGGAGCATCACATCTGCTTCAAACAATAGCAGATCCTCCTGCTCCCGAGCAGCGCATCCAGATTTTTCCACTTCATCAAATGGATTTCGTGAAGGTGGGACCTGAATGTCCAACTAACCTGTTGGAAAGCACGTCCAAAGTAATAAACGTCTTCGTTTATCTTTTCTCGTCTTAGTTTTCATATCTCTTTTTATTTTCATTCAATATAGAGTACATTTAATACGGTCGAAATAAGAATAAATCCTCTCACCTCTGCTTCACCAAGGAGTAGTTGCATGTCCAGTGTATCGAAAGGCGCTAACGGGACATTCGTTGCGGAGAATTCGGCCTTTTGTTGTTTCAGTAGTTTGTCCAAGCAATCTCCGATTTCTTTCATTTTATTTACCATTTCAGATATCACTTCGTTACCTGGCATGCTAAAAATCTTTTCGGTTCAAAAAAGCTGAGTGGACAAAATGGAAGACGAAAATATCGGAAAAATGTTCAGGCGTTCAGAAGAAACATACCATTGAAGGGAATATACAGCTTTCTGCAGTTTTCTTGAAGTGTTAATTATTCGTTTTTTTTCGTTATTGCTTGATGAAAGACTGCAACAAGAGCTCTCTTTCCCGCCGTGGTCTCCACAGTTCGGAATTTCCTTTCGTTCACGATATTCATGAGTAAATACTTCAAACTGGAAAGCACTAATGCCTTAATATTTTATTAAGTAAGTAAAAAGAAGCGTAAACATTGGAACTGGGCAAGAATTCCGAAAAAGTCAATCAGGGCTGAGAAAAAAAAGTCTGTTTCTTTATGAAAGCAAGGGAGAAACTAGGAGTCGTCATCACTATTTAAGGTCATGAGCACAAAAAGATCACGGAGTTCGACTAGCGACATTTCGACAAACGAACTCCAGTGTCGTGCACACTGGGCTATCCAATCTCATGACGAACGAATGAAGATGACGAAATCTCGCATTACCGTATTGTCGTAGATACTAGAAATTGATAGTTTACGTCAAACTTTTAGTCTGCCTCTGGGCTATTATTCCAAACTATTTCCATAGATGCTCAGATTTTGATTCGGACCACTGGTGAACGACGTTATTCAGCAATCAAAAAAGTAGTGTTACACTTTCTAAATACTAAACAGGTGGTGGGAAACTTATCACTTTCGGAAAAACTCGACTCGAACACGATTAATTGGCAGTGGTGATTGCCCTATGCACCCACATCTCCCCAAAGACGTCGACTCCCATTCCAAACTCCAACACAAATCTATTTGCATCTACATATTGATTCACTAGCATCTCAGAAGTTAAGCCATGTCAAATGTACGCAAAAATTGTCCACGTCAAAATATGTGGACACAATCCATATCGTAGGTGAATAGGTACTCCGTATATCGATCAGTATATTAAACATCACGTGGGGTTTTGTACCTCCAACAATCAGCGACTGCCTGTACGATGAAGCGAAATATCGTACTCAAATGACACCGTTCCAAGTAAGTTTGTGCTGAAGATGACCACCAACAAAGTAGGTCCATATGTAGGTTTATTCACTGACTGTTAGAAACAGGTGAGGCTAGCTTTTGAACCATAGTTGGTACTTTCATAAAGCTAAGAAAGTTCTCAGCGTTGATCAAACCCCGAGGAATACGCCACGTATTCGATCTCACTAAACATCGTTGGAGGTGATTGAATAAATATCTGTCCTTTACAATGACTTCTGGTGATCTATCGAAGTATCAATTCAGTGTTGTTGTCTTTTCAGACAAATCTTCTTCCAACTTCCGGACCCTGGGGTATGGATT
The DNA here is from genome assembly GCA_900624975.1 of Angiostrongylus costaricensis. Taxonomy (NCBI): domain Eukaryota; kingdom Metazoa; phylum Nematoda; class Chromadorea; order Rhabditida; family Metastrongylidae; genus Angiostrongylus; species Angiostrongylus costaricensis. Next base: position 18,273 of record UYYA01004244.1, read on the forward strand.
GGTGAGCCACGGGCGTAGGGATCGAACCCATATGTATTGCAGGGCGCCCCCGACCGTCGCATTACATGCACCCTGTATACTCTTACAACCATTACATTTGAGTCATAAGGTTTAAAAATGTTTTGAGGTTACATGATACGTTAACTTATTTTCCGAATAAGTCTTCTGAGCTCAGTAAAAGGTGAAAAAAAAAACACTTGACTTCTTTACCGAGAACTGTTTATTCTAAAGTACAACGAAACTCAACTGGTAGAGCAAACACATAACAAAGAATTCTTTATATTTTTGTTGAGCAAACGCGAGGTTCTACTTTATTCTGCATTCAAGAACAACCTCATTTTCGGTGAAACCTCATAGTCATTTCAAATGGATACGAAATTGTAGCTCCTCAGGATAGGTGTGGAGGAAAGCCCAAGTCTCCAAAGGACAACTCTAGCGATAATAAGGTCCTGTTTATCCTGTCCTTCATCTCAAATGAACTAAATGCAGCTATAACATGCTGCTTAAGAAGGGCTGGTTTAGAGAATTCGGCTAGAATAATCGAAATATTATCGAGCACTTTAAGAAGCCAACTAGTTCGCAACCGCCTGTATGACCGTCAATGTACAACGCAAAATTGTCTAATTTGCCCTAATGGTAGAGACGGTGATTGCACGAGTTCGGCTACAGTATATGTGATTTCTTGTAAAGCGTGCGGAGACGAATACATTTGGGGAAACGGGTAGACCACTCTGCATCCGTATAGAAGAACATCTAGTTGGTAAACTTAAAGTTAAACCAAGTACACCAGTAGGCACGCATAGGACACAGAAACATAACGAGCAAGACTTTGAAGTAGAAGTGACGATTCTCGCAACGGAGGCGAAAACACAAGCGCGCAAAATTCTCGAAGCATTCTGGATTAATTCTAAGAATCTGAAAATGGACCACAGGAAGAAATGCCACATTATCACACCTGATATTGGGCAGTATTTAAGACTGCTGTTTTAAAGTGAGAGGCACATTACGCTTTCATGTAAACTCTGTGTGGCTGTTCTCTGCCTGACATATTCAGTAGACGACCCATAGAAAGCGGTCAGTATGCGATGAACCCATTCTATGTTCAATGTGATTGAAATCTTAGTTTGGTTTAGCGTTTTCTCTGTTTGGTTATGGAAGTGTTTGGCTAAGTAGATTGCGGTCAACTTGATCCTTCAAGGATCTAGAGAAGGCGAAATCCGCCGAAACCTCAGCTTGTTCTTGAATAAAGAATAAAATAACACCTCGGGTTTGCTCAACAAGAATATAAAGAATTATTTGGCCAATGCCGAGATTAATAGAAAGTAGGTCGGGGGATTTATTATGAGACATAACAAAGACATCCTATTATGTGAAACATATCCCACCATCCTTGAATACCCAACCCCTTACCATGGCAACTGCACAGACGCTGGCATTCCTTAGTAAACCTTAAGAGAAGTATGAACTACTTTGGATATTTTCAAGAACCCTATCATTACCTAACATGTTTTAGCACTGCTACCTCGAAAGCTCCATAATAGCATCGGCAAAACACTATTCCCAACATACTTGTGAGCAATTGAAGTTTTGTCTGTCAATGGCGCGGTCTGCATCCGCACTAGATATATCCTCTAAAGCCTCTGCCATTTTCCTCAGCACATTATCCTGAAATTAGGTTAACTAAGTCGGTGACAGTGTCAGTTAAGGGGATGTGCGCAACAACTTCGTAAACGTTATATTATTCGTAATTAACAGACAGATGCTTCTAGAACGAACGGTATCGAAGAGCTTGCTAGCAATATTTATGCACGGTAATAAATTGCTGGGTATACAATCAGAACACATAAACAGAATGAAAGAGTTGCTAAAGAAGAGGTATGGCGTTGTTACAAAGTCAGCGCATAGTGTTAAATCAAACCCAAATGTGATAATGGAGCTAATACAAGAATTCAAAGAAGTACGCAAAAGGACGTTCCTAGCAGAAATGATAATTCAACGCAACAATAAGTAAATAAGAAATAAAGAACCCAAAGTCGAAGCAAACATAGTGGAAGTACAAATATGAGGAAGTAAGTGAAAGGAGGGTTAAAAAATTGCTATAGAATATACATCGACTATCTAGACATTTGTGAAAAGATTCTTCTCTTAAATACAATCTTCTCTATCCTTGGTTACAACAAAACAAAACCATTTTCTTTTATTTTATTCACCAGTCTACTATATTTAACGACCGTGCTTAGGGTATTATGCATAAACTCAACAACGAAATCCGTTTTCGTATAGTTTCGAAAGTTGATGAATCGCAAAAACTCCATGACAAAATCGAAACAGTTCCACTCCGAGTCGTTATAGAACTGGAACACATTTACCGTCAAATATACACCCTTTCACTTTTTAAGTAGGTTTTAGGATTACTGTGAAATGTTGAAGTGTGAACATTCATAGATATTCACCTCACCGAGAAACCTATTTGAGTTACGACTGACAAAGGATGTGAGAGCCTGGTCAAACCTAAAAGTAAAAGTGGAACATAATAACGCATGTAGAAATAGAGGAAACGAACTCATGCGTCTCCATATCGAATCGACAGACGATAACTGAGTTATCCCATGTGGTGTTATCTGAACATATACCACTCAGCCAGTAAGAATGAACCATAGAGTGTGCACCAGAAATTCCAATATGCAAATCATCTCCAACTTTATACCTAAATTTAACCTAACAGCTGTGAAAGGTCCGCATTAAGAGGGTTGTACAACTCGCTCATTCCGCATTAAAGTTTAAAGGAAGGTGGAAATCGGAACAGACAACAGCGAAATAGAATAACCTACTGAAGAAATGTTCCTAGAGACGGTCTAATAACGATGGAACATGGCAAATCATCTCTACCAACGAATGGACACGGCAGAGCTTCGGCAACCCAATTAGGAAACTAGAACAAAAGTTTCGGATCAACCGCAGCATAATAGGGAATAGAAGACCAGGCTCATATAACGATTAGATGAAATGTAGTAAGCGAACGGCACAGTACTTTCAACACTTGCGAAAATGTGCCAAACGATTTTAGAAATGTCCATGACCAAAACATTCCGCCAAATTGCACCAAATGTAGCCCTTGTTTGAATAAAACCTTACGATAGCAATATCGCTTGCAGAAAGAAAAGAATTCTAAGCAGTTAGGGAGAAGAAAAAATTATTTCGCTCTCCATGAAAAACGATCGAAGTGGTGGAATCATGGAAAACATGTTTAAACAAAGAAATCATGAATGGATCGTTACCTCAAAAGCTAAAAAACAATGAGGGCACGTTATCTGATACAAATCAGATAAGAATATAATCATTCCTCTGTCGCAACCATTATGCCGCATATATATTAAGGAGGCCATATTGACCCTGAAACAGAAACATTCCTGGACACTTGCATGCCCGTCCTCACTAGTTGTGCGGGTCCCACCACAATCTCCATTCTTCGGAGTTTTGGTGGTTTAGCCACTGTGTTCCCCTGGAGTCCGGAGGTCAGCCTAGCCAATGTCTGTCCCAGGTCGTCACTATCACAGGCAATCGCCGCCCTTGTGGATCAAATGAAGATTTGCAACCATACGACAAGTTTGATACCAAGCCACTGGTGGATCCTGGTATTGGTTTACTCTTAGCTGGGCTTCCTGATGGCAACGCTGGACTCCTTGTCGGCTTGGGCGATCCAGATGTGGGATGAATTCCCCCCTATATATCGTAACCCAACAAAACCTCCCAGCTACGATGAGGCGGTAAGCCTTTAGGAGGCCACGAACAGAAACACAAATGATAAGAAAAACACTATTATCCTCCTGAAAACGTAAAAGAAAAGGTTATAACCTTATGACCCTATAAAGCATATGACCGACTTGACGTTTGCGTTAGGAAGAAGTTCAAGGTACTTACCTGTAAGTAAAATATCGGTTCACAACATGAACAGTTAGAATTCACTAGAAAAAACACTTCAGCAGATTCCGCCTTAAGACTTACCAAAACATACGGTTTATTGCACTTTTAAAGGAAAAGAAAGAACTTACGAAAAACTTATCTTGACATTAAATTTGATATTAGCGGCAAGGAATGTTCATTCGTCAGCTTTCTCTGAAGTGATAGAAACTATAAAGCACGTTTCGTTTCATCTTTATAAGTAACAAATTTATTATTTACACGATTTATTTCAATCACCTCTCATAAAATAAACCAAAATAAACGGCTTAACAAAAAACAGAACTAGAAATCTCGAAAACGTCAAGAATACTTATATGCCAATTCTCTTACAATTGCAAAGAGTTGGACATGACCTAGGAAGAAATTCTGCGCCAACGTAATTTTGCGCGCCAACGCTTGAACATTCATCGTGGATATTTCACTAATGTTCCTTCAGAAAATATTTCTCTATGATGTTATTTTAGTAACTGGTAATCAAACTCCTCATGTTTAGTAGGTCGAATGGCTACAGAAGATGACACTACTATGCAAAATCTTTTCGACCTTGAAGAAGTTCTATCCTGTTCAATTCCAACATCTCGCGTCAAGAAGATATGTCGTTTGGATCCTGGACTTTCCATGATAGCTAACGATGCGGTACTCTTTCTTACAAAAGCGACGGTGAGGCTGAAAAAACATAAATTTAAAGGTCTTTGTTAGTTTGTGGGTTAGTAGATCGGTCTAGATATGTTGTCTTCAAAGATTTCTCATCTTCGATTACCGTTACTATTTTTTTTTACTTACTTGGATACTTGGATGACCCGTCCTCACTGATTGTGCGGCCTTCAACATAATCTCTATTTCCTCGGAGTTTTGCTGGTTTAGCCATTGTGGTTCCCTTGAGTACCGAAGTTAGCCAGGCCAAAGTCTGCTTCAGGTCGTCACCTTCATAGCCAGTCGCCGGCTTTGTGGACTAGGGTCGTCGGTAAAAGCTTCAAGTTATCCATCGTATAGAAGCGGTGGTTAACTATTTCATCGTCATGAATCGTAGTACTTCTGGCTAGACTCTATGAAGAAGGTTCTTGTTTTTCGTTAGACGATAGTCTCCATAGGTAGTGATCATCCCGTTTTGAGTTGGAGTATGTCAGCCTTCACGCTTTTCTTGTTTGGCAAAGGTGAATGTTGAGCTAAGTGGGTTGACGATGAGCACGATGGTTGATTGGGAGATTGTTTTGGTACAAAAAATCAAAGTGTTGGGATATGGTCAGGTATCACTGTGGCAAAAGGTGGGTTGACGAGTTCCACAGCTTTGATATAAAATCCAATTGCCTGTTGGTCCCACAACCCGGCTTAGACAGTGGGCCAACTCAAAGTGCAGACCGCCAAGGTTTTTTTTTAATAGTTAGACAAGCCACGAATCCTAACCACTAGACCACATGGGGTGTTAGACAAGCTTAATTTGTTTGCTCGTTAATACGCGGACTTTCTGTGACAACGGTTTTTATGCTTTTAGGTTTAAGTAGGTAGGTAGATAGGTAAGTTTTTAGGTTTTTCGGTAGGTATGTTGGTAAGTAGGGTTTTTTTTAGGTCCCAGTTTTCTGTATGCTTCAGCGTGTGATATCTTATTACAACTTTTTTCTGTGGGACGGAAAGTATTTTTTTAACATTTTTGTATGCTTAGTCTGCTTATAGTCTGAAAGATAATTTCTTCATTGTTTCGGCAGTCAGTCTTCGGAGATTTACTGTCTGCCGTTCGCCACTGTCTTACACTAAGATCTTGTTATGGGGTTGGAGGAACTCCTAGAGGAAGGCTAGACAAATGTGTAGCCTTAAATCTTGTTTAATCTTCATGGGGCTGGATTAGTTTATCCAATTTAGTGTAATCTATTTGCTTTGTTCTAGAATAAATCCTAGAATGTATTTGCCAAACTATTTTCTTTCAAATAACTCCTTTGTTCATATTATTTGTTTTACAGGAATTGTTTGCTGCTGAGCTTGCAAAAGCATCTTACACTCAAGCTGTACTAGAGAAAAGGAAAACTATCCAAACGAAGGATTTAAGTATGGTCTTTTATTTAACAACGTGGCCAACCAATATTACTTATGTTCCTTCGGTACTTTCGAAAGTTATTTTAAAGCAGAGACGCGTATAGCGCAATAGTCAGAAGCGCCCTGCAGTACACATGGGATAGATCCTCCAGGCTTACCAAGCCCTCCACCTCACCGAAGTCGGTAAATTGGCACCGCACTTGTCTGAGTGGATAGCAGCACTGACTGGACACATCGGTTGACCACGGGAAGTCATTGTAAAGGCCAGATAAGCATTCATTCACCTCCAAACGATGCTTAATGATGTCGGATGCATGGTGTATTCCTCAGGTTTTGATCAAAACTGAGTGCTTTATCCTTTCTTCATTTTGATCAATGCTTGAATTCTTGAATGTGGATAGAGCAAGCTTTTTTATGCTTTTGTATACGTCGTTTTATGTTTTTATGAGAATACGGTGATGGTTTAGATAGAGCAGTAGCCTCGAAATCTACGTTCGATTTTCTTGAGGATGCACTAACTGGTTGGCCTGAAAAGGAAGGTATTTCTCAGGCAACGGTGAATCTACAGCAAAGCGTTATTGAAGAAAATGACGTTATCCAGAATGGCACAGAGAACTCAGACGATGATATACAAGATGTATGCTTATTATTATGAGTTATTTTCGTGCAATATTCTATATCCTTCGCTTATTCCTTAGTAATTTTCAGCTCAGCGTTATAGGTTACATTTCTATCTTACCACATTCCCAACTTTTTGACTAAGGTCATGGCTTCTTATTCTGTACAGTGGAATATTTTTGTAGGGAAAAGAAGTGTTTGGGCTATTCCAACACGTCTAACCTTATAGTTTCTGTTCCCATAGCAATGTTCGTCTTGCTTTTAATGGCATCTACTCGCTGGAAGTTTCGTTTCCAGGTCGTTCATGATTCGCTAACCACCGAAGATCCCAATATTTCACAAGACGACACAATAGACTCACAATAGACGTAGCTTCAATGTCCCTGGCTCTGTACAGTTACAATGAATTACTTGGAATGACAGCATTTTTTGCTACATCGTTTCTGAACATGTAGTCTTCGATGGCTCTTTGTCATTAATGTTGAGAAATCCACATATTGTCTTTAACGTGCGCTAACGTGGACAAATTTTACTTAGCTCGTGCTATAGTTTGTCGACAAACGTGTGAAGAACGAATACATGTGTAGTGGATTTGTTTTGTACCAACGTGTAAAGTCTAAAATATCATCTATAGAAAACCAGGAAGCACATCTGCTGGAAACGTTTTTAATTTGATTCGAATGTTGAGATTTACGTTTCACGGTGTCACTACTTCGTATAGTCATGGAAGAAATGTAGTGTTTTCTAGAATTCCCACTACCGTCTATTTTGTTGTAAAGTCAATTGTTGGTTCCATTTTTATTCGCAACGAGAGTAACCACAAGTAGTTTTAAAATAAGCTTTATACAACCTAGTTCTCCTTGCTTTCTCCTGTCGTTGCTATTTCTCCTGAGTTCTTTGGCCTGTTGGTTTGTAGACATCCTTCTCTTTTAAGGACTCCATTTCCACTGCATCATCTGAGAACGGAATGCAAGGTTTCTGTTCCGATCTTAGCATGCTTACAGCATCCTAAACAAATTCATGTCGTTAATTCCAAAGAACAGACATTATACGAGCTATGGACACCAAGTGTCTGATGACGTAGTACGTTTCTTAACTAGCGATTACCCATATTGTATCCGGTAGCGGTAAGTCTTGTGTTTCTGGAAGAAAGAAGACGAAAAATCCTGCACAAAGTGAAAATACGGCGAAGATGAGCATAGGAACAATGGCGAGTGTGACATCCGACAGGATTGCAATGTAACCAGAAGCACCAGCACCCATTCTTGCTATCTGAAGTATAGTATTAAATAAGGGGAACTATGCTTCCGCAGTCTTCTTATTCGCCTGTGAAGAGAATTCACCATCGATGATATTCCTACGGCACTATTACGAACAATAGTTGGATTTAATTCTGAAGTGAAGATGTAGAGAATATTAAACGCTCCTTGAATACATGCCTTGCCAAGTAACATGAATATTAGAGCCATCTAAATGAAAAGCGTAACTAGGACATACAAAGAAAGAACCAGTAGGACTATCGGTCGTGGATGAGCTACTTACCGTAGTTCTTTTTTTGTTCATCGCCAGCATTGCTGCTATTAGAAGTGATCCAGCTCCAACCAGTGTAATCATTTGTGACCTAAACAACTTCTTAGTAGGGTTTTTCGTTCATAGACGCAAATCAATTGCTACTGAAAGCTTGGATTCACTGGTTTAAGTCTTTTCGACAAGTTCTGCTTGAGAATAACCTTTTTCAAAGCTTTCAGAAACAATTGTAGTTTTTATTGGTAGCATATCTAAGCTTCTAGGAACTCGGATAGACTATTTTTTCGAAATGTTGGAGATCTGGCATTTTACAGGTCTTTTTGTAGGTTAAGCGGTTTTCTCCCAGGCTTTCCCACATACGGCTAACTTTGCCAACGTCTTGCCTAGTACTTATGGATAGAACGGATATTTGCCACCTTGCAAATAGACCGGTTGCTTAGCTACTGCTGACATTGATTTACTGGTCGGTAGGTTTTGGAATGAAAGTGTCGGCATCCTTCTGCGGTAGGATGATGACCCTACTTTGTATGAACCATCCTTCTTCAGATCGCAGTTGAACATCTAACAAACCCTCATCACGGCTATAGGGTCGGCATAGAATAATGGATTCGACAGTGTTAGTAAGTCTCAGATGGGATGTAAACGCATTTGTGATTTTTTTTATTGGCCTACGACAATGCATATAAATCTGTCCACTGCAATGATTTGTGTATACAAGATCAGTACTAGCTGTTTTATCCCCCATTAGTAAAGTGAATATGCAGCATACGTTTCTAATTTTGGCTTAAGAAAAGTAATAACCTTGTTTAGTAAGTGGAGAAAAGCCAAAGTATTGGCTACGAAGTGAAAAAGAGAAAGTTGACCTTTTTCTACCATATCTTAACAGAAACACACATAACGCCAGTGTTGGAAGTTCAATAGCTCCAGCAATTGCATTGTTTAGGAAGAAATTTCCGTCAAACACCGATCTTAAAGGTATTTATCAAGCAAAAAGAAAACGTTTTAATCCATTTTTCCTGGACAGGTAAAAAAAAGGCTACCTTCCCGGTGAGGACTGATCCGAGAGCGCAATCACAAGACCGTAGTAAACCAGTGCGGTTGCAATCTAAACTCAATCCACATTGTTAGACGTGGGTTGTATCTCCGTAAGACATCTGTTCGTCATCTTTTATGACTTCCTGTGCTTCACTGTATTTTCCATTTATTGTTTTTAGCCTGTTTAATCTTTAAAAGTTATTTATCACTTCATCTTACAACGCTCATAACTATGCTGAAATAGTCGAACCCATGCGTAAAGTACTTCAAGGATCCATGTAAACGAAGTTTTTGGAGAAACATCGTTTTAACAGCTATCAAAGTATCTAGGTTTTCATCCCTGGATCTAAGACATTTAAAAATTTTTTCTCAAATTTAAGGAGGTATTCTCGAGAATACCACTGAAATGTGACAAACCCAGATAAGAAAGAGTATGATATTCCGGACTCGTAGTTCTGCTGCACGGAAAAGATGGAAATAAGAGGGCCGTTCATCTTTTTTCATCCATTTCCGCTTCTCAGCATGGCGAACCTATGAAATAGCAAAAGTAGTTTCAGGAACAACTCGGTTTCTAAGTTGACATTGTTTATGGAGTTGTTTCTTTAAGAATTAATTTCTTCTCAGATTATACCGTAATGTAGTTCGCAGCAATAGATAGCATAAAGTAATAGTAGCAAGCTAATCACTGTAGTGTTTTGAAAACGAGGAGAATTCTTCTTAACATCTACAGCTTTGTGCTCTCTGCTGATGAACAAGAGAGTTCACTTACTTGTAAACCGTTCTTCTTTTGCCTTAATGTCATTCATATCAACAAGCAAGGAGTTATCTAGGAGTTCTATCTATCTGGGAGTTATCAATGGTTACAGATGCCCTACAGTTCCCGTGTGGCTCGATCCTATGCCCCAGGTGCATTAAGCCTTACAGCTGTCCTAGGTCAGTAAATTGGTGCAGATTTGTCTGGGGTGATAGTAGCACATGCTGCACCACATTCTCAGGCCACCGCAAATCACTGAATAAGCCACATATGCATTCAATCACCTCTACGATGCTACGGATGCGGTCGAAGGCTTCGGGCCAAGGAGCGGTCAATGCGGAAAGTTTTATCCTTCATCCTTTACCATTACATCGAAATGTAAGACAGCGTCTTTCTTGATCTTAGTCGCTTACTGGCTCACTTTGGCGAAGGAGTGTTCGTGAGTGTCGGGCTACGACGTAGCCCGTAAGAGATTCGTTATACTCCTGATAAGGTTTTTTTGAACATTTCGTGAACTGGCCATTTCAGTAACTTAACCTTTTCTTAACACATCAATAATAAGGGACCAACTGGCAATGGTTTCCGAAGTTTGATATAAGCGAGAATGTTGACGATTTACGGAAATCTCTTTATTCTGAATAACATTGTTAACATTTTGAACTGATAATAACTAAACGATAACCATTGTGGGGCAATACTGATAACACACTTACCAGTCCAAGATCGCTAGGTAAACTGCTTTTGTTGTTCTTACATGCTTTACGAATGATCTTCTCAGCGTCTTCAACACGATTCATCATTATAAGCCAACGTGGTGATTCTGGTAAGAGGTGTATGAACACCAACGCTATGCAGTGCAATCCAACAGTTATCATCTGTATTGGACTGTTATCATAAAGGCATTGTTCATATGTTACTGACCAATGACATTACTACCAATCACATATATTCCACATCCTAAGCGAATTACATTGACAAATTTACAACAGTGCGAGGCATATGGCCCAAATGCTTTTTAATGTCGTTGTATATGCATCTGTCCGTATATATATATGTATATGTATATATATATATATATATATATATATATGTCACCTGCTCATCATTCTGCTATTAACCAAGTTATTCGAAAGCAATAGTAAAATATCAGATCCAGAGACATAAAGAACATCACACTCTTGGTATGGTACTCCTTTTTGCTTATTTATTTTCATTTTCCGCAATAACGTAACAGCGAGAAATTGGCCGGGGTGTGGCTATTAAATGAGCTTACCCTTAGCCGTGTATAGGGTTTGAAATGTTAAATTGTACGGTTTCAACCGCAATGATGCTGAGATATTTGTAAAACTCTGAGCCGCGGGTGTTTGCGGCTTGGAAACGAACGCCCTTTTCTGAGGCTAACGCCTTCACCACACCATGCGGGTCCTTCGCCTCGCCTGTCTCTCAGCCTGTTCTATTAATCAGACCACCAGCAGTCACTCGCCAACGGGACTGATCTGGAGAGCCCAAATCGACAACGAACCCAGTTCAGCTGAGGCGGTAGGACTCTAAATCACGGTGGAGTGGTGACCGTAAACAACTGCGGTGCGGAGTTTTGCAGATGTCTCAGCATCATTGTGGTTGAGTCACACATAATAACCTGCCGTGAAAAATTGGAATAGGCAGTAAATAAAAAAAAGTTAGCATTGTACGGTTTCAGTAATGCTAATGAGCATAAATCTCTGTGTTTTCGTATTTATTTATTACCAATTAAATTTTGAGGAATAAAATGTAAAACTAAAGTAAAATGCATATTTAGAAGACAATCATTAAGGTCAATGTGTTAATTAGTGCGTGAACACGTGAGTGACAAATATGATAATTTTTTTATTCACAGTCTATTCTCTTTTTATTATAGGGTAATATGTGAAATCCTCCAAACAGTTTACCGCCTCATCGTGGTGGCTAGGAGGTGTTCCTGGTTGTCGGACTGCGATGTACAGAGGTGAAGCTGAGAAGGAGTCCGGCGTTTTCATCCGGAAGCCTAGCTTAGAGTAAACCAATACCAGGATCCCAGGATCCGCCACCGTCCTAGTATCAAAGTCGCATGGCGGCGAAGCTCCCTCTGATCCACAAGGACTGCGACTGCCCGTGGTGGTGACGATCTGGGGCAGACTTTGGCCAGGTTGACTTCGGGATTCCAGGGAACCACAATGGCTTAACCAGCAAGTCTCCGAAAAATGGTGATTATGCTGGAGCCCGCACAACCAGTGAAGATGGGCCGTTCAAGTATCGAGTATCAAGTATTATGTGAAATGCAAGCGCTACTCCTTTTTCTATGGATTTCAGGAATTTAAATTTTTTTAAGAACATATTTGTAAGGGCAATGAGATACTGAAAATATCATCATTGTGAAATATAGCCACAAGGATACTGTGATATAAGCACGAGCACAGAACCTTACCTGGGCTCCGAACCCATATTTAATTATTGTAATAGACTATTTTACGATAGTTCAGCAGTGCAGCGTTCAAAAAACACTTACATGTATTGATGTCCACGACTTGGTTAGATATGCAACAAGTGCTAGAAAGGCGTAGCCACAAGCCCATGGAGCTTGGAGTAAACTGCCGACGATCGATCGGTATTTCACTCCTAAATGTCAGTAAATCCACCTTAATGTTTTTTTAAACTAAAGGACAAAGGATGAATCATTCGACATATTGATCGATCCCTTAAAGCTCCACGCTATGCGTTCAATTTCACTGAACATCATAGAGGTAATGGAGTGCGATGTGTATAAAGCCCATAGAATGACTTGTAGTGGTCTATCAATGTATCAAATCATTGCTTTTATCCTCCCAAACAAGACTGGTGCCAAACTGCTGGTCCGGGAAGGACGGCGGGTTTGCTTTGCTTGCAGTGCGAGCTCGAGTCAACAACGTGCATAAATCAGGGCACCTCATTGCTCTAAACGCGGCCTGTTTCTGATTATAAAAATATGTATTCTAAATGTACACTAACCGGTAATCTCCATGCAAAGCACATAGGCGGCCAAATCAGCAGCTTCATTGCTGGCGGCAAGCAGAAACCTTACGACGAGGAATATTTCGAATTCTCGTGAATACGCAAGCAGAAATCCGAATATCATTGACAAAATTCCGAAGCCATATATCGCTGTCTTTCTACCATACCTTGAATAAGAGAACTACCATTGGACTTCTTTAGACTGTTCAGCTTACCACAAAGTTATTATAAGGATCTTTGTTCGGATAAGTTTCCGACGTCTTTGTACCTTCAGAGCCGCTATGAATCGAGTCGAATGTCTATAGTGGTTCGGCCTTGCGATGCTGATCTTCATCGTTCCATGAAGAACAATCGAGAAAATCGAGAACATCAACAACCTTCGTGTCTAAAAGGGCCTACTAAGTGATGATACTTCATTCGAGTGCTGTTTTATTCCTCAAGATTGGACTTCGTTGGAGTACGAAGACCTATACAGCAAGGACGATCAGCTGCGGACAATAAACTCGAGTCATCGCAACTCTGACGAACACGAAAACGTCGAAATGATAGCCATAGCCAAATACAAGTTGTATAACAATCTAATGTAAGCTCTACAACCTAAAGCAATGTATTGACTAGTCATGCCAGGATTGAGTGGAAGTCGGTCTATAATGCTACTACGAATACCGTTGAGAGGTGAACTGAAAGGTGAAAGGAAAGCAATGTAGCTTTTAAAGAATGCATCTGTGAACGTAACCAACATGGGTAACGCCGACTGGATCAAGTGAGTTCAGTAAAACGTAGAAAACCTTGTAATAATATTAAATAGATAGAAGTGAAAGTAAAATAAAACTCGTAGCGTTATCCTCACCTATCACTTACGAATCCACCTAGCAATCCACCGACGAGATACCCGAGCGAGTAGCTCATATGAACGTGTGCTCGACTCCAATTATTGTCACAGACTCGATTCCATTCAGTTACTACCGTCTTTTCCATCACCTGCGTAACAATCATAACAAAAGACAGAGCCATCTTACTGTACTTTAATTAGAAATAGAAAACAAAACATTGCAAGATGGTGTTTTAGTACTACTCAAATTTCTATGTAGGCTTGGTTAACTAGTTCATTTCCAAGCATGGTTTTGTAGGAGTTTGTGATAAAAGTTGTAAATTAGACAGAAGAAGTCTAAAATCCTATTTTTTTTCAATTAAATTATATATTTGGCAATCATATTCTTCTTTGAATTCGGCCTGTTACATGGAAGTCTATTGGTAAGTCAACTGGTCGCAATAATCGTTGCCATTCTGGAAGAATAACTGGAAATACCCGAACGCAGATATTTCAAGATTCTACGGGTTTTTAACATAGCAGCAATGAACGAAAACTCGCAGGTCACTGTAGTACACAAACAAGAACAGAATTAGCTCGATGGATGAGGGTTACGAAACGGCGAAACGAATGGAAGAAACGCTAGGTCCAGAACGCCATCTCAAGACGGGAGTTCCAAATACTTCAATAGATATTATTTATTAAACGACGATTATTCTTGCAACTAAAGGACTTCTTATAAACTGATCTTTTCGAGCTGATGAGAGGTTGGTATAAGTTTTCGTTGTCGCTGTTGTTGTTGTTTTCATTGTTATCGTTGTCGCTAGTGTTGTTGATCGATAGCTGACGTTCCGGCGATTTTGCCTAACTCAGAGCCTGGACGTATTTTATGTAGCAGAAGCCTTATATTCGGTGAAATATTTATAGTATTAGTGAAGACCATACTTCAAAATCAGCGCCATATTGATCAAAGAAACTATTCGCGGTGTTGTTACGAGTGAGACTGGCCCGCGTGTTGTTCAAGTGGGACGTCAAGCGAGACACAGCCAAGGGTCAAAATATCATTTTGAAATAAAGCGTCAGGTCACATACGATAGTGATGCATTCAGCTTTCCGGTTCATCTTTGGACTTCTGAAATTCATTGAAACCGTCTCAAGAGTCTTCCGCGTTGATGCTTTTCAAGATTCAAAGCAACACGCAAGACTCTTGAGGCGTTTTGGACAAATTTCAAAAATCCAATAAAGAGCCAGAAAGATGAACGCCTCATTATCACAGACCGTTACATAAAATACCTCCAGGCTCTGAGGAAGACGAAGTCGCTAAAACGTTAGCCACCGGCCAACAAGAACAACAGCAACAACAACAACAACAAGAACGACGCAACGAAAAGTTATACCAACCTCTCATCAACTCAAAAAGATCAGTTTAGAAGATCATATAAATAAATATATCAACAATTTATGTCGAGGTTCAGTTAGTCTGTTGAGTTAAAGGATTTTTCTTTAGTAAAGCCTAAACTTTTTAGAAAACAACAATGAAATCCATTCACTCTCTTTGATAACCGTTATTTCAAAGGTTTCGCAAAACTAGACATATTATGGAAAAGCAGCATTCCAAATTCTTTATTCCAAATATTCAAGGAAATTATTATTAGGTTGTTCAGAAATAAATGATCGTTTTAAAACATTTATTGGAACCCTTTTTTTTATTTACTGCCTTTTTCTTTTTAATGGCAGGGTATGTTGCGAAATATAACTCGTATGAAATACTGAGATATTTGCAAAATCCCGTACCGCAGGTGTGGAACGAACACGCGCTGTTTTCCTTACCGGGGAGCAGCGCACTTCACCACTACACCATCCGGGTCCTTCGTCTTGCCTGTCTCTCAGCTAGTTCTATCGATTCTCATTCAGTAAATCAAAATATTTGTCGAGCTTCTCCTGCAAAGGCAAAATGACAAAACAATCATCTATATATATACAGCAGAGTACCAGCCGGAGATCCATAACGGGCGTTTCTATTTTATGCGTGAATGAAATGGCGATACTGGGTGCCAGTCGCTGCTCCATTGCTAACCCTCGCATTTGCGCATAATATTTCATAGATCATACCATTTATTTCATAGACCTGACCGTATGTAACTCCGGTCAGCGGGTGTTTAGTTCTATCGATCTTTTTGCCATCAGCAATCACCCGTCAATGGAATAGATCTGGGGAGCCCAAATCGGCATTGAGCCCAGTTAAGCTGAGGCTTAGTTATAATCACAATCTTAACCCTTTTTTTTATCGATAGAACTAGCCTGAGAGACAGGCAAGACGAAGGACCCGGATGGTGTAGTGGTGAAGTGCGCTGCTCCCCGGTAAGGACAACAGCGCGTGTTCGTTCCCCACTGCATACAGCCGCGGTCCGGAGTTTTGCAAATATCTCAGCATTTCATACGAACATTTATTGTGTTAATGTATTTTCTCCCTTCTAACGGTACCGCCTTGCCGTGGCTGGAAGGTGTTCCTGGGTACCTGAGTTCAGTGTTTCCATCAGGAAGCCTAGCTAAGAGCAAACGAATACCAAGATCCACCACTGTCCCGGTATCAAAGTCACATGGTCGTAAATCTCTCCCTGATCCACAAGGGCTGCGAATGCTTGTGGTGGTGAAGACCTGGGGCAAACTTTGGCCCAGGCTGACCTCGGGACTCCAGGGAACCATAATGGCTTAACCAGCAAATCTCCGAAAAGTTGAGACTGTGCTGGGGCCCGCACAATATGTTTCTTCAAAAGTTAATCTTTTTTTTTACCAATTTTGAGCTTTGAATTTTTGGATGTCAAAAATGAATATCCGTCAAATTTTCTTTTATGACCACAACGTTGCTGAGATATTTGCAAAACCCTGGATAGCAGGTGTCTATGGTGGGGAACGAACGCGCTATTGTCCTTTCCGGGGAGTACCGCGTTCACCACCATACCATGCTAGTCCTTTGTTTCGCCTGCCTCTCAGCTATTTCTATCGATCTTTGCCACAGCAATCACCCGTCAGCGGGATTGATCTGGGGCGCCCAAATCGGCATAGAACCCAGTCGGGCTGCGGCTGTAGTATAATAGCTGAGAGACATGCGAAACAAATGACCTGCATGGTGTGGTGGTGAACGCGTTACTCCCCGGAAAGGACAATAGCGCGTTCGTTCCCCACCATAGACAACTGCGATCCAGAGTTTTGCAAATATCTCAGCAACGTTGTGGTTGTATTTCGCTTAGTACTCTGCCGCGAAATTATATTAGGCAGAAAATAAAAAGGTATAACATTGTGATTTCTTTTATGAGTTCAAATTCGGTCGTAGTGCAGCAAAGACGGCACGAAGCATTAATGAAGTTTGGAAGAACGTAGTGTTGGCGAATCATCGGTGCGAACATGGTTCCGGAAATTCGGATCTGGTGATTTCGAACTGGAAGATAAGGAAGGCTGCAGGCGTCCCAGTGAACATAACGATGACGAATTAAAGGCACTAGTGGAAGGAAATACGCGAATAACTGTTCGAGAGCTTGCAGAACAGCTTGGCGTAAGCACAGAAACAATTTCCATTCATTTGAATCGCATGGGAAAGACAAAAAAAGAAGTCGACAAGTGGATGCCGCACAAATTATGGTAATCAAAAAAGTCGCCGTTTTGAAATGTCGTCTGCTGTTATTTTGCGCAACAAAAACTACACTTTTCTTGAGCCAATTGTGACGCGCAACGAGAAGTGGATTCTGTACGACAACCGGCGACGTTCAGCTCAATCGCTGGATTGCGATCACGCTCCACCGCACTTCCTAAAGGCTAAATTCCACCAAAAAAAGGTTATGGTGACTGTTTGGTGGTCTGAAGCAGCGCTGACTCATCCCAGCTTTTTGAATCCGGGCGACACGATTATGGAAGAGAGTATTGCCAACAATTCAACGAAGTTCTCGAAAAAAAAAAAAGAAAATTCAACGCAAACTCCAACAACAACGACTGGAATTAGTCAACGGAAAATGACCAATCCTTCTCCATGACAACGTCCTGCCGCACGTCACGGAATCAGCGCCGGAGAAGTTGAACGAGTTGGGCTACGAAACATTATCTCATCTGCCATATTCAGCAAACCTTTCGCCTACCGATTATTACTTCTTCAACCACCTTGACAACTTCTTGCGCGAGAAACGCTTCACCAACCACGATAACGCAAAAAATGCCTTCAACGAATTCATCGCTTTCAGAACTCCAGAATTTTATGCAACTGCAATAAGTAAACTCTTTGCTCATTGGCAAAAAGGTGTAGATTCGGTTTCTTTCATTTTTATTAATAAAGTTTTGTATGAAGCAAACTACGACATTTTAAATAATATAGTTAAAAACGCCCACTTATTTCTGAACAACCTGATATTTATGAAGCAGTAATAAAGTTTCTTGGTCCTTATTGTTCACCATTATGAGTCTCACCT
Source organism: Angiostrongylus costaricensis (assembly GCA_900624975.1). Lineage (NCBI taxonomy): Eukaryota > Metazoa > Nematoda > Chromadorea > Rhabditida > Metastrongylidae > Angiostrongylus > Angiostrongylus costaricensis. The sequence continues at coordinate 36,472 of UYYA01004244.1, forward strand.
TAAAAGAAGACAATTATACAAATAAACTTACTGATTGGTCGTATTCCCACTGTTCGCATCTGACTACTGGCGCTCCGATCGTTGAGTAATTTAAAGCCTAGAAAAACAACAAAATCTCCATTTTCTTTCTCCTGCATAGAAATTTACACAATACTTTTGTACATTGAAAAAAGTCCCCAAGGGTTACATAATTGAAGGACGAAATGTGTGAAGAACATGCGAAGTCTAAATGGCTAGGTGACGTCATAAAGAAATTGGAACCAAAACTATTAAGTCGCATATTGTTTTTGAATCTCATTTAGGAATGCGATCAGAAGCGAACTTCATTGCCTTTAGCTCCTATTTCTATTCTACATAAAATGAAGGAAAAAACTATCACTTTGATGGCAGGCGAAGAAAATTCACAAGAAAAGTTCGTGAAAGAAGAGTTCATTCTCTTCCTCAAAATTCCGCTCAATCATGTAGGTTTCACTAAGCATTTATGTTGTCGTCCTTTTCGAAATAATCGCTGTCAGCCCTTATTTCGATGTACATTTTCACTCATGAAAAGTGTATTCGAAAAGGAAAAAGCATAAAGTAGCAGAACAACTATACTTGAGAAAAGAGAATGTTCTTCATATGAGCGTAGTCTCGATCATAGTAATGACATTGATCATGCCAATCCATATCACCACGTTGCTTGTTCTTCACCTAAATATCGTCTTTTGAACGATAATTTCGAATCCATTCAATCTATAATCTTCCCAACGGTTTACCGCCCTATCGTGGCTGGGAGGTCTTCCTGGGTGTCGGACTGCGATGTACAGCGGGGGGATTCGCCCCCCGGCAGGGTCTCTCAAGCTGAGAAGGAGTCTGGCGTTTCCATCAGGAAGCCTAGCTAAGAGTAAACCAATACCAGGATCCATCACCGTCCTAGTATTAAAGTCGCATGATGGTAAATCTCCCTCTGATCCACAACGGCTGCAGGTGCCTGTCGTGGTGAAGACCTGGGGCACACTTTGGCCAGGCTGTCCTCGGGATTCCAGGGAACCACAATGGCTTAACCAGCAAATCTCCGAAAACTGGTGATTATGCTGGGGCCCGCACAACTAATGAGGACGGGTCGTTCAAGTATCAAATATCAAGTCTATCTATAATATTCTTACAACTTCCATATAGGTGCTTCAGTGTTCAAACTGCACGCTTCATCTCAATAGAGTAAATAGAAATAGAACTAATGCCAGTGTACTGTATCTCACCACTCTGCTCAACTAAGATGGTATGGAAAATATTCCCACAGCTAGCGTCTACATATTTACATGGATACTTAGATGATCGTCCTCATTAGTAGTGCTAGCGCTAGCGCAAGTTCTATTCGTTTCTCTTTCACGCGAGCGTGGTCCACGGTTTGGTCTATTTCAAATATGGTGACGCCCGCGAGGCCCATCCCGAATTCCTATAATGGTTGCCAACTGCGAGTGCATATGGTTGACGCTAGCTTTCAACATATCCGCCCATCGCCTTGCTGATTTTCCTAGAGAACGCTGGCATTCTATTGGAATCTACTCCACTGTTGTTTTGGTCTATATGTCATTTGTTATTCTTATAATCTGATCCGTCTAAATACGCTTCGCTAGTGTATAATATTCTTCCGGATCTCGAAGAAGCGGGTCTCCGTCCTATTTATGCACAATCCAATCTTTTTCCCTTATACTCGAGCTCATTTAACAACACCTGTGCTTCTTTGGTACTCTTCGAAAGGATGACGATGTCATCCGCGAGGCGAAAAAGGAGACGTGCTGTAGGTTGGAGAATTACAAGGCGGATTCCATTTCGATCTCGAGTTTCAAATTTTTCTATCCTGTAATCATTTCCGTGGTCTACTCTTGTTGTCGCATTGAATTCTCCAACAGTAGACTTATAGAAAGGCTTTCGTTGTGGATTATTATCTTCTACTGACTGTAGAACGTGTTCGATTCGTCATCATCAAGTGTAAACATTGGTGAATAGCAGCTGATGATATTGACCCTCTTTTGACGCGCAACTTCGAGACGAAAAATGACTATGCGCGGTGATAGGAACTTGTATGAGGTGATTAGATAGGAAAGAGGTGCGACATATCCAACGCCTCCGACATTTCGTAAAAGGAATTCCCGTCCACGAATGACAAGCGTCCCTTCTATTCATTGGCGTACCTCACTCTTCCTGTTTCTCATCTCTTGTAGGGTAGTCACATGAAAATTGATGTGAACAGTGGCCTCGAAAAAGCGTAAAGGTCGGTATCTGAAGAGATTCTATAGGTGCAGAGAAAGAGAGAGTCTCCATGGCGGGTCATGGCCGGTGCTCGTTGCCTGTGCTACCCGAGATTTGATCTCCTCTCACCGTTTGTCTCAGCACCCGAGATTGTACAGGAATTCGCACAATATGTTAGGCAATGAGACTGGAATTTTTCTGATTGTACCGTTGTGGTTCCGTGACGTCCCAATGGCAGCCAAGCTGAAGCTTTCCTCAGGTCGTCGTCGCCATAAGCAGTCCAGTCGCTAACCAGTGTGGATCAGAGAGAGGTTTTCCATCTCGCAACTAGTTTGACACCAGGACGGTGGCGATTTCCGGTATTGGCATGCTCTTAGTTGAGCTTACGGATGGGGCCGTCAAACTACTTCCGCTTGGTAGACCCTGCTAGGGAATAAACCTTCCGCTACATCGCAGTCCGACATGCAGAAACATCTCCCAGCTAAAATGACGCCGCAAGCCTTTGGGAGTGTCTGGATTCTCTGTATTGTAAATTGAACAAACTGTTATACCTTTTTATTTTCTGCCTACTATAATTTCGCGGCAGGGTACTAAGCGAAATACAACCACAAAGTTGCTGAGATATTTGCAAAACTCTGGACCGCAGGTGTCTATAGTAGAGAACGAACGCGCTATTGTCCTTTCCTGGGAGTAACACGTTCACCACCACACCATGCGGGTCCTTTGTTTCGCCTGTCTCTCAGCTATTATACTACAGCTGCAGCTTGACTGGGTTCTATGCCGATTTGGGCGCCCCAGATCAATCCCGCTGACAAGTGATTGCTGTGGCAAAGATCGATAGAAATAGCTGAGAGGCAGGCGAAACAAAGGACTAGCATGGTATGGTGGTGAACGCGTTACTCCCCGGAAAGGACAATAGCGCGTTCGTTCCCCACCATAGACACCTGCGGTCCAGAGTTTTGCAAATATCTCAGCAACGTTGTGGTTGAACAAACTGTTTCAATTTAAAAGGGATATCTACTTTCTGTGTCACCTAAAAAAGATAAAAGTAGTTAACGGTTGGCAGATAGAGTTGGTTTGCGATGTTGGCAGCACAAACCGATTGTGAACTGCCGTAGTCTCATGAAATTTGCCAACGTAATTCCGATCATCTGGGTCAACATAAGACAATGATGACTAACTGTAGGAAAGGCGATTTGTGAATTGAGCACATCATCCCATGTATACGACGTTGTGTTCATCTGAGAGAACACCTCAGCGTTGAAGAACGGAATCTAAGTTGTGATCTATAAGCAGAGTCGTCAAACTGGGAGCAAGTGTTTTTACTTCTACAAGTTCTTAATGATTGTCAAAGTATCTCATCTACCAAAACATGACCGACTATATACAAGAGTAGCGATGAAGCAGATTCTTGCGTAGAAAAAGGACGGGAGCTCTTAGACAAAAAAGGAGCGAGCAATTTGCAAAGCGCTTCATTTCAGATGAGAAGATTCTACGTATTTCTTTCTATGTTGTCTATAAACTTCCTACTTTTCCTAGGTTCTGATAAATAAAAGATGCTTGATCTTAGTGTCGTAGTAATTTCGATGATTAACTAAACTTGAAGTAAAGGCAAATTTGAGCTGAACAAATCAAAATCATGTTTCCACTGCTGTAATGAGATCTTTTCATTCGAGTAAGAAAAAACTCTGATCTCTACAGAGTTCTCAGAGAGGGGTATATTGCAAAAATTGAAGCCCTTGAGAAGAGTTTGGCCAGAAAGAAAAGTCTACAAACTTTTATTTATGTATAAAATAGTAACAAAAATAAAGTAGACAAGTAATAAAAAAGTAAGAAAAGCTATACAGTAGATGGTAGCATCTTCTTTTGAATTACTATTTTCCCTTGTAGTTACGTTAATATTTTATAATCATCGTAAGCTTATGTTACATTGGAACACCCTTGGTTGTCGAAGTTATCGAATGTACAACACCTGAAAATGTCGAACACATCAATATGTCAAGAATGTTGGCGCTATTTTCTGTAGTACGCACTACATTTTCAACTGTAAAAACCACTCATCTGAAGGTTTGCAGTAAATAGAACTTCTTCTTCATAACAAACGATTCTAGAAGTCTTTACTATTTATTCCTCCCAACGGTTTACCGCCTCATCGTGGCTAGGAGGTCTTCCTCGGTGTCGGACTGCGATGTACAGCGGGGATTCACCCCTGGCAGGGTTTCCCAAGCGGAGTCCGCCGTTTCCATCAGAAAGCGTAGCTAAGAGTAAACCAATACTAGGATCCACCACCGTCTTGGTATCAAGGTCGCATGGTGGTAAATCTTCCTGTGATCCACAAGGCTGCCTATCATGGTGACGATCTGGGGCAGACTTTGGCCAGGCTGTCCTCGGGATTCCAGGGAACCACAATGGCTTAGCCAGCAAATCTCCAGAAAACGGTGATTATGCTGGGGCCCTCACAACTAGTGATGACGTGCCGTTCAGGTATCAAGTAAGTTACTATCTATTCGAATTTAATTTCTTTCTAAATGATAAGCTATGTTCGCTAAAGCATTATCTATGAAGGAACTTCGAGTTGCACAAGGGAACTATTAGAGGAATGGAATAGTAATATGATCATGCCTTGCACCAGTGGTCTGGTTGGTACATCATGTAGACCACACTGAGGTTGAACATAGCGTGAGGTACTTGTTGGACGGAGATCATCAGATACACGACTACTTGCCAATTCGAGCAGCCACCGATGATGTTCAGGATCCCTATAAAAAATAGTTTCTCTTAAATAGAAGCAAAAATCCACTAATATCTTCATGCTTAGAATAAAATGTTCTCATCGCAACGGTGGTACGTGCTTAGATTATTCGGCGTTGACATTTTTCAATCAATCACCACAATTTTAGCACCATATTGATCTCTTTTATTCTCTTACTACTACATTCGATAGAGATGTTTTATTTTACACAACATAATATCCGTCCGATCCAGGAATCATGCGGATAGAAACAACTAACTTAACAAACGCATTAGTTCATTGTGACCTGAGCAAGGATTCTCTTTCACATCGCTGATAGTTCTTTGAATTAGAGTATCGGAAAAATAAACACTCCTTATGAATTTCCTGTCAATACATATGTTGTCTTGGTAACTATCGAGTGAATTCGTTATCTAGTCCAGTGTGGTGGTAATGAGCTTTGACGAAATCTTTCTGCCCTGTCAGAACATTTTCAATTGAGAATTTGAAGGCAGTGTAAGAACTTGCATCGTGAATGTGAATTTGTGAAAGGTATCGGTTACAGTTCTCATTTAAGTGTGATCTGTTTTTAGTTCGATGACCCCTGATACCTTTTAGGTGCACAGAATTTGGAGCAAAAGACAAATGGTTCTTTCTGAACAATTTCTATCGCAGCTACAACTTAGACCATATTTCACATACAGAATACTTAATATAACATAGAAACCTTTGTGAAGAGTTTATAGAGTACATTCAAAAATGTAATAATATGGTAGATAAAAAAACTACTTCGATTGTTATATAGTAAGATGCTTATATGTGAAGCCCTCCACTTGTCCGTGAAGTCATCTCATTGATGGTGTAAAATACAAATGCTAAAGCTCTCCGCGTTGATCAATCGCTAATATGTGCGCCATACACCGACTCCATTCATAGCATCGTAGAGCGAATTAAGTGCATATCTGGCCTACCACGGATACCCCTCATATGAGGAATCCCGAGAGCCGGTTAGTCGCGAGGCTACGTCTCGCGTCCGCAGGTGGCGAATAGGGGTTAATCGCGGACCAGAAGCGACCGCTGCTTCCCTGAGACGCAGGTGGATCCAGGGGATGGACTCCCTGTTTCTGCTGCGCTGATTTGGCACATACTTTCTGTATTTGCCAAGCGCATTCATGCATGCGTATGTGGGTGCGTTCTTGCTTATGCGGATTGTATTCTACGAGTCAATTCGGCTAAAACCCTGCAAACATGTGACCAGGAAGTATATGTGAGGCGGTTAGAGTCGCCTCCAACAAATAAGCTCCATGTCCATTCTGGAAGAGCCTGGCAAGCTACTCGTGAGTATCCCAGCCCCCATGTTCAGAGCCCAGCAAGCTATAGATGGGTATCAAAATATTAAACACAGTAAAAAAAAAAACGGGCCCCATTCTCCTGACCCTGAAAGAACCCCCAATACGGCAGCGTTGGGTAGGACGAGTACGGAGAGTCTGCTAAAATCTCAGCGCCAATCGAAGCTGTCTGTATTGCAAAGAAGGATCCGTACTTACAATGAAAGTACACTTGTATCCGAGTCCTCGATAGAAGACTTGTTCATGCAAGCAAAAAGGATAAGCTCCGACTACATCGGCCTGGGCGAGACAAGACGACGCCACCCATTCAACGCCGCCTATGACACCGGAGAAAAACTGTTCCTTAGAACATGCGACATGCGACAGTAGAGGAGTGCGTCGACGTTCTCTTCAACACGAGATTGTCCATGAACATTGATTCATTCGAACAACTAACAACCTGAATCGATCGTTGACGATTGAAGAGATGTGGATCAACGCCGGCTTTGACAATCTCTGTCGTTTACGAGCCGACTTCAAACTACGACGAGGAAGAAGTCAACGCGTTTTATATGGATCTGGAGAAGTTCTCCAGAGAAGACCATGAATTCTTCAAGGTCATCCTTGGAGATTTCAACGCCAAGATTGGACCAAGAAGAACTTCTGAAGAACGTCACATTGCGACCCATGAGTTGGAACGGAACGAAAAGGGTGAGCGGTTCCCTGACTTTACCATGAGGACCAAAACCATCCATGGTAACTCGCAGTTCCAGAAGCCCCACCCTCAACGCTGGACGTGGGAGTCTCCCAATGGAGAGTACTATAACGAAATAAACCACATCGTAGTAAATAGAAGGTTTTCCCTAACCTATGTCCCCGTTAACCCGAAATTCTGCACGGGACCAGACCATCGTCTCCTCCGTACAAGATTCTATTTTTCGCGGAAAGGAGAAAAAGCCACTAAATTCAAAAACCGAAGTCGCAGAGCCACCATAAAACGGGACTTATTCAATTCATTAGTCGGCTGTTGGAAAAATGCCGTTGTCGATAATACCGACGAAGAACACGGTCGGTCCATTCGACATCTTCATGTTAGCGCTATGAAAGCTGAGAGTTCGAAGGTCGCCAAGAAACGTCTGTCTCCAGAAACGCTCGAGCTGATACGCCAGCGTGGAATCGCACGAGCTGCAGGCAAACGCAAACTAACGTCCAAACTTGCAAAACAATGCAGACAGGCGATAAAAAAGATCTTAAAAAGAGAAAAGAAGCAGTAATGGTCGAAGCTGCCGAGGTTGCGAAAAGCATTCGCAAAGCCCACCGATGCCCAGACGGAACAGTTACAGCTTCCAGAAAGGCAACTGAGGAAACCATTCCGAATATTACTGAGATCTCTTCGATAGCCACGCCCACCTTCCATCATGTGAAATAAAGAAGAGTGGATACGTTGTGCCACCGGTTTTCTCTTCCGAAATCCGACATGCCATGTCGTTGGTGAAAAATCAAACAACACCAGGTTCGGACAGGATAAGGCCAGAACACCTGAATAACCTTCCGCCAGTCCTCACAAACACACTGGCTCGGTTCTTCACATGTTACCTGTCTGAATGCAAGGTCCCTACTCAGCGAAAGACAAGGAAGACCGTGTTATTGTTCAATAAAGGCGATCTGCACGATATCAGCAACTACCGCCCAATCTGCTTGTTGTCTGTTGTCTACAAACTTTTCACTCGAGTCATCCTAAACAGGATTGATAGGACATTGGACGAAGGACAGCCATGTGAGCAAGCAGGGTTTCAAAAAGGATTTAGTACGGTGGACCACATCCACATGATAACAATGCTAATTCAAATATCTCGAGAGTGCAAAAGACCGCTCTGTCTCACTCTCGTCGATTTACAGAGGAACTTTGATTCAGTTGAGATAGAAGCAGTCCTGGAAGCCCTTGATAGTCAAAGAGTCCCTACTCAGCACATAAAGATTCTTCGTGAACTGTACAAAAATTTCATAACCAAGGTATCACCATTCTGCAACGATATTAATATTGACGTCAAAAGAGGACTTAGGCAAGGCGATACCATCTCGCCAACATTATTTACCGCCACCATGTCGAATGTTATGCGAACACTGGAATGGGATAACATGGCAGTGAAAATCGTTGGTCGGCAGTTACACCATCTTCTCTTTGCTGACGACATCGACCTTATAACACCAAACATGAGCCAAGCGGAACGCATGCTGGCCGACTTTAATAAAGTCTTTGGAAAGTTTGCTCTCTCTTCGACTAAGTTTCACAAAAACGGTGTTTATGAGGAACGGGTTGGTTTCGTATGCCCCACTCACGCTCAACGGAACGGATATCTCGAAATGCTCTAATTATGTCTATCTAGGTAGGGAAATCAACATGACGAACGACTTAGCTCCAGAGTTGAGCAAAAGGAAATGAGTGGCTTGGCGAGCTTTCAAGAGTATCGAAGAAGTAGTGGGGAGAACAAAGAACACCCGACTCCGTGCCTATCTTTTCGACTCAACGGTACTTCTTGCCCTAATGTATGCGTCAGAAACCTGGTGGATGCGTAAAGAGGGTGAAAAATCACTCAGCGTTATTGAACGAGCAGTCAAAAGGACGATGCTAGGAGCATCCCGTATCGCACAAATAAGGGAAGGGATTCGAAGCTCCGTCCTGCGTCAACGAACAAAAATCAAGAATGCCGTTCTGTACGCCAAACAGTCGAAGATAAGGTGGGCCGGACAAGCAATGCGTATGAATGACAACCAATGGGCAAGAGCCGTTAGTGACTGGATTCCTCGGGATGTCAAACGTACTGCAGGAAGACCACTGACCCGATGGTCAGAGTTCTTCACAAATAGCCTTGAAAAAAGATATGATGCTCGACGAGTCCCTAGAGCGAGCAGAACTATCTGGGCTACTCTTGCACGCGACGGGGAAAAATGGAACATTTACTGGCGCCTGCTCTAGTCACTCGACGATCATCGGGACTACAGGTGATAGGTGATACAAGTGATCTGGCCTGTGCAGTGACTTAGTGATTAGGTGATCTATCGATATAACTCGTCAGTGCTGCTCTCCTCCCAGCGATGTCTGGTAACGATTTTACGAGCCTGGATTGATGAGACGCTTGGTGAGCCCATAGCGCGGAAACGAACCGGCGAATACGTGCTTATTTAAATTGTACGAACATTCTTCGTTGAGATCGTGCTGTATAAAAGAGAATCAACGGGTGAGTTGCGCCATTCAAGCAGTGCTGTACTGAGGAAGATCCGACTCGACACGACGACGAAGGCACCACATCGAGAGTACGAACAACTGTGAACCATCGACTCGGATCATCGGCTGGAGGAAAACGAAGAGGTCAAGAGGTCGAAACGTTAGCCGAATGACTTGTTTATGAACCCAATGTTAGCTTATCAATGAAAGAATACATATTTCTTCGTTGAGCTGACGCTAAGTTACTATCAGTTCTTGTTGCTGTCGTTGCTGTGACTTGAAGGCTGATGTTTCGGCGACCTCGCCTTGTTCAGGGGCTGAACGTATTTTATGTAACGCTATCCATATTATTAGGTGAGTGATCTAAAGTACTTATGAAAATTAGTTTTTAACAAAGTGCCGTTCATAAATCTTCTTCGTTAATACTATAAATCATTTTTCGAATAATATAGATAGCGAAATACAACCACAACGTTGCTGAGATATTTGCAAAACTCTGGACCGCAGGTGTCTATGGTGGGGAACGAACGCGCTATTGTCCTTTCCGGGGAGTAACGCGTTCACCACCACACCATGCGGGTCCTTTGTTTCGCACGTCTCTCAGCTATTTCTATCGATCTTTTTGCCACAGCAATCACCCGTCAGCGGGGTTGTAGCTTTTTTTTGCACGATGTCCGCAATGATGTATGTCCGGAAGAAATACAAGTTGTTACCACCGGACATTATCATTATATATCCACCATCAGCATCGTGTATAGAAGGGCATCACTGAGTGAGGATGTCTCATTCGAAAAGATGGACCACTGAGGAAGACCTGGCTCGACACGAAGGCGAAGCTGCAACGTCGAGACGAACAACAATCATGGACCATCGACTCGGATCACCGGCTCTGAGGAAGACGAAGACGTCGAAACGTTAGCCGAAAATAAATATATTTATCAACCTCATGCAAGCTTATCAAGAAAGAATAAATATAGATAGCGTTACATAAAACTATCCTATGAAGAAGGGGAATTAGCCAAAACGTCAGCCGCCCAATCACAGTAGCAACAAATGATACCGACTTCGCGTCAGCTCAACATAGACAGCCCGTAAGATTTACAAAAATTAATTATTAATGTCGAGGTTTATAGAGAGTTAGTAATTTGAGTGACCACGTGTTTACTGGAAAGCACCTCTAATCAGAGTGCTACACGTTCCAACTGACGATATGGGCTTTGAAATGAGCATGTAGTTGTTTGGTTCTTCATACAAGCAGAAAGATCATGAAGTAGCTGGTTCATAAACTCATGGATCTCTTTATATTGTTCGCATTTAATTGGGTTTCAAACGGAAGGCGCTGGTCTTTCTTAATGAATTTCCGTGGTATGAGCAGCGATATGAGCTCAACAGGACAGATTCCGTTGACATTTCTAATTTCTAGAAGCTGCATTGAAGAACAAAGGATAAAGCTCCCAGCGTTGATCGATTCCTAATGCATCAAGTATTCGACTTTTTCAAGCATCGTTAGGGGTGTTTGAATGCTTATCTGGACTGTACAATGTTTCGTGGTGGCTTACTGATGTATCGAATCAGTGGTGCTACCTTCCCAGAGAAGTCTGGTACCAATTTGCCTACCCGGAGGGATGGAGGGCTTGGTGAACCTCGGCCTCGGGATCTATCGCGTGCATATTGCAAGGCACCTCTAATCACTGTGCTGCAAGTGTTTAGTTGGCGTTAAAATCTTTGATGACATCATTGCAAAAAGGTTTTCGCGGCGGGTTACTTCCTCATGCTAGCAATCGAGGCTTTCAATCATATCATATCAAGAGTAAGATCGGTAGTGACAAGAGCTGATATGACCAACTATTTGACAAGAAGGTTGGGAATAGGTAGTTGCAAAAGACAAGACCACATGTACGACGACACAATGGTCAACGGATGAGTGAAAAGATGAACATAGAACGCTCAGCACTGATCATTATCTTAGGAATGCAACATGAATTCAACTTCGTTGGCCAACGTTGAGAAGAATGAATCCATTTTTGTTCTAGGTAATCACTTCCGATGGCCTATAACGCCAGTATTCTTAACTACCAAGTATGTCTGAGAACAAGTTGCTGATACCAAAAAGATGAAGTGCTTATAAAAATATGGCCATAGTGATGCTGAGATATGAACAAAATTCAGAAGTTCATTTAGGCTTTGAACCAACGATCATTATTTCCGGATGCTCACATGATATCCACCACACCAACCAAGGCCCTCAACTTGCCTTCCTCTCACAACAATCGCCTCCAGTCGAGCTGGGAAGCACAAGTCGGCATTGGACCTAGTTAAGCCGAAACAACAGTCGCAGTCACAATGCGTTAACTTTTATTTCGAAAAAAAAAGGTAAAGCAAAGGTTTTGGTTAGTGTGGTGGATATATGTGAGGCGACGAAAAGGATAATCGTGGATTCGAAGCCCACCTGAGGTGCCGAGTTTTGCTCATATCTAAGGTTCATTGTGTTATATTCCATATCGTGACCTGCTGTGAAAAAAAAAAGATAGGCAGCAAATAAATTTGAAACGGTGGAGAGCTCCGTTTTTCCTTTGCGCGCGTGAGATCGAACCCATGGCCTTGTCTCTATTGGAGAGCACCTCTAACCACTATTCATGTGGCTGTTCATGCTCTACAAATGTTTGCGCAGAACAAAATCGAAAACTATTTCCACTTATTCACATCACGTAGTTGTCGATCCTTATGGATATGGATAGGGGAGGTTTAACGAATTTCGGTTGGAATTCTTTCATGACGACAACGATTCAAATGAAATTAATGTACCGACAGGCGGTTGGATGTGAGTTTCCATGTAGCGAAACGTTCCCTATTTAAATGTTTTAAGTAGTAGGTTAAGAGAACACAACTGCCAGGGAATACCTTCAAAATCGATGTCTGTTAGTCGTCTTTGTCGCTTCTGTTCCGAGTATTGCTTTTGTTTCTGATAATGTTGATTGCGAATTTCCAGATCACTTTTCAACCGTATACTGTTTCTAAATAGGTTTTCAACTTTATTTACTTGAGTGCCAAGTATCCAGAAATACACCATTTTCACTTCATAGCAACCTTGGAAGGATAAAGGGTAAAGTTTCCGTCGTTCATCAACGCCTGAGGTACTATGCATTTGAGTCCACTAGTAGTCGTGTAGGTGACTGAGTGCATATCTGTCGCATACAATGAGCAACGGTGGCCTATCGGTGTAACAAATCAGTGTTTCTGTACTCCCAAATATGTGTTGTTTTATCTGCCCGTAATATTCTTTCATGGTTTTCATTGTTGTTGTATACATTGCGATTTGGACTACAGCCTCAGTTTGACTGGGTTCAAAACCGATTTTGCTCTCCTCTCAGTCCCGCTGACGGGTGATTGCCGATGGCACCGTTAGGGTAAAAAACTGGCTGAGAGAAAGGAGACAAAGGTAACAAAAGAAAGGAGGTAACAAATGAGCCCCTGAAAGGGTAATAACAGGTTCGAATCCTGGTTGAGGTCCAAGTTTTACAAATATCTCAGCATCGTTGTAGTTATATTTTAACAAAACCCTACAATGAAAATGGTAATAGGCAGTACACAAAGAGTTATACAATGACTTGTAGCAATTTGCAGACCCTGGAAGGAAGGGAGAAACTAGGTTAGTTCGAGGCATGAGACCGAACCAGAAACCAACTGTGTATTGTAGGGCACCCTTAACCAGATAATGAACTTATTCGTGATTTTCCAAAAATATCTACTTATTTTTCTATCGTAATCAATGAATAAATCAGCATTCTCACGTGGGTTGAACAAGGGCACCAGTATCCTCATCATGGGCGACATCGCAGAGCATAGAATGATCCGATAGTGAGGCATCCGCTAATTCATGAATCTAAAAATACTGTTTTTCACTAGATTAGTCAGTAAATAAACAAATATGCACCACCTAAATAATAATTTTTGAAGTAAGGGATTGAAGTCTAGTGACCGAAGCTTCTTTTAAACTCAAAGAGGCTTTCTAAACGTAGACTCGTCCCTGCAATGTCTATGAACGTCAAGCATTCGTCAACGATTACGCCTTATCGGTTTTTTTCGGAGTCCGTCGTCATTACCAGTTGTGCCTGAGGCACACTGCTTTCTTAGCAGAATGCTAGCAAAATTGACATGAGATTTTCGATTTATGAGATTCAAAGCATATGTCATCGAGTATTCGAAATATTTTGTTGTACTCAGAAGCTTACACGAGGTTGTCACCAAAACTCTATCGTCGCCAATGTTATGTCTTCAACTCCTTCAGAACGTTCTTCCACTTCAACGGATTCGGCTCGATGAAACTATGAAGATCCACACGTCACTAAACAACAACTACTGTGGGCACTCGGCGCGATTCATTGCGATTCCGAGGAAGGCGAAAGCTCCGCAATCTCATCCACCACTAAAAATTTTCGGTAACAACCTCGTACAAGCTCATGAATGCAGTAAAATACTAATTATTGATGTCGAGATTGAGTGAATGTTTATTTTTAGGAAAGAGTGTTTAAAATTTAATATATGGACTTTTTTACAACTAGTATTTCTCGTTACTGTATTCTTCTAGTTAGATGGTTTCCTTACAGTAGATAGAGGTTCGCGATGACTTGTAGTTGGAGCTTGCAGCTCAGGATCTGAATAGATTAACGGATTCCGATCCAGGGATTCATTAGCAGAGGAAATTCCACGTAGCAATAAATCCGTGTCGCTCTGGAAATTTAAATCCTTCGTTTAGTAGTGATATAGGATCCTTAAACTAACACCTTTCGTAGAACTGTGACACCGAAACTTTTTGGCGTCTGGTCTTCTTAAAAAAGTCTGTTTAACCTAGTTATTTCTTTTTCAATACATTTAAATACCCGCTGTAGCTTTTTGTGAACATTTTTCTTACTACTGATATTTTGACACTATTTATACTAGAACTATAAATTTTCCATGGATCTCCCTCATATGGATCCTGAGAGCCGGTTAGTCGCGAGGCTACGTGGCACTTCCCTAGGTGGCGGATAGGGAGTTAATCGCGGATCAAATGCGACTTTTGCTTCTCTGAGACGCAGGCGGATTTAGGGGATGGACTCCCTGTTTCTGCTGCGCTGATCTGGCACACTTTCTGTATTTGCTAGGTATATTCATGCATGCGTGTGTGGGTACGTTCTTGCTTATGCGGATTGTATTCTACGAGTCAATTCGGCCAAAAGCCTGCAATCAAGTAACTGGGAAGTATATGGGATGCGGTGAGGGGTCGCCTCCAACAAATAAGATCCGTGTCCACTCTGGCACAGCCTGGCAAGCTACCTGTGAGCATAGCCAGCCCCCACATTCAGAGCCCAGCAAGATATACGTGGGTATCAAAAATGCTAAACACGGTTAAAAAAAAACGGACCTCATTTCACTGACCCCGAAAGAACTCCCAATTTCATTACTTTTTTATTTTTTTATTTTAAAATTATATCATTTTAAATTTAATTATTTATTTTTTTAATTTTTAAAAATTTTTAAAAAGTATTCAAATTTTTATAATTATTATTAGAAAAAATTACTTATTAGAAAAATTATTTACCGCCACCCTCCAAGATCGGAAACATTGGGCTTCGACTAAATCTCACAAAAAGGATTTTCATGAGGAACGGATCGGTTTCGGATGCCCCATTCACGTTCAACGGAACGAATATCTCCAAATGCTCCAGTTATATCTATCTAGATCGGGAAATCAATATGATGAACGACCTAGCTCTACAGCTGAGCAGAAGGAAACGAGCGGCATGGGGAGTTCTCAAGAGCATCGAAAAAGTAGTGGGGAGAACGAGGATCACCCGACTCCGTTCCCACCTTATCGACTCAACGGTACTTCCTGCGTTATCGTATGCGTCAGAAACTTGGTGGATGCGTAAAGAGGGTAAAAAATCACTCAGTGTTATTGAACGCGCAGTCAAAAGGACGATGCTAGGAGCATCCCGTATCGCACAAATAAGGAAAGGGATCCGAAGCTCCGACCTGCGTCAACGATCAAAAATCAGAGATGCCGTTTTGTACGCCAAACAGTCGAAGATAAGGTGGGCCGGACAAGCAATGCGTATGAATGACAACCAATGGGCAAGAGCCGTTAGTGACTGGATTCCTCGGGATGTCAAACGTACTGCAGGAAGACAACTGACCCGATGGTCAGAGTTCTTCACAAAGAGCCTTGAAAAAAGATATGATGCTCGACGAGTCCCTAGAGCGAGCAGAACCCACTGGGTTACTCTTGCACACGACAGAGAAAAATGGAAGTTTACTGGCACCCTCTCGAGTCACTCGACGATCAACGGAACTACAGGTGATACAGGTGATAAATTTTAACCCCGGATGGTGTAGTGGTGAAGTGCGCTGCTCCCCGGTAAGGACAACAGCACGGGTTCGTTCCCCACTGCATACACCTGTGGTCCGGAGTTTTGCAAATATCTCAGCACTTCATACGAGTTATATTTCACAACATACCCTGCCATTAAAAAAGAAAAAGGCAGTAAATAAAAGGTTAAGATTGATAAATTGTAGTTTTTTCATCAATAAAAAAATACATCTTTATTATTCATGCCGAAGTTAGAGGTTAGAGGAAAATCGGCTTCTTAAACACTTTCAGATTTTGAACAGAGAAAAAGCTAATATTTAAGGACACAAAACGAACGGCTCAACGTAACCGGATCTCTCTTACCCTTCCTAGTACATACTCTAGTCCTCTATGAGACCAATACTTTTTATTCAATACCCTAATGAAAGAGGAAGACTCTTCTTAGGAGTACATTTAAAATCACCTAATTAAAACTCCATGAGCACTCGAAAAGTTATGAAGGCCTAGTTAGTTTTGATTAGATGAATATTTCTCATGAAAGCTTTTGAGTATAAATTACAACTTTGTAGAAGAACTTGTGACATTTACCAAAGTAATGCACGTAAACTGTGAAAATATAAAATCTGTCTCTATTGCTGAGATATTTGCAAACCTCCGGACCGCAAGTGTCTGCGGTGGGGAACGAATGCGCTATTGTCCTTACCGGGGAGTAACGCGTTCACCACCGCATCATGCGGGTCCTTCGTTTCGCCTGTCTCTCAGCTGGTTCTAGCTTAGTACAACATACCCTGCCGTTAAAAAGAATAGGCAGTAAATAAAAAGGTTAAGATTGTGATTATAAAATCTGTGTCAAAAATAGACCCTTCGAATGATCTGCTGAATAATTTTCTGTGTGACGACTGTGTTAACACGAGGTTGGTACAAACTTTTATTCGGAACCCCAGTCTTCCTTAGATCCGTGTTGATCAGAGTCGACGGTGTACCCTCTCTGCATTTGAGGCGGGCAATACGTCTTGTAGCAGTTGGTGCTTCATTTGCTGGCACGTAGTGTAGCGATCAATATCTTGAGAATCGGCCTTCATTCAATAATCAATAATCAAACAATAATAACAATAATCAGTAATATATCGACACCGGTTCTGTGTAAAAGGGTACCACAGAGTGTGATTCTACTGGATTCGACTCGATACAACAACGATCAGCTGTGGACCATCGAGTTCGGACCAATGCGGATCTGAGAAATGCGAAGCCGCCGAAACGTTAGCCAAATAGAAATTTATGCCAACCTCGTGTTAGCCCAATCATGTAAAAAACTATTGATTATTATTACCAACGTTTATTCAAAGTCGACTTTTCGGATATTGATCTGTCGAATATTGATCGTTTTTCCTTTCTTTCCCGATAAAATATATTTCAGTTGTATATTTTGATGTTTTCATTCCAGTCAAACAAAATATTTCAGCTTTGATGTGGCTGTACTATGATGCAGGCATCTCAGCCGTGTCGCTTTTGTTTCTTTGTCTCATCTTAGTCTTTCCCTTATTCTACCTATATTTCGTTGGATTATATATTATAATATTTGCGATGTAATAATAATAATAGTAGTAGTGCTGCAATACAAGAATAAGTAATTATTTCTCATCCTTTTCCTATTTCTATACTCTTTATAATAAACCATAACCACTTTTTATTCATCCTTTCCAAATACACGGTGAACGAAACGAATAGCTAGAAGCATTCCTTTTTTGCAAAACTCAGATCAGTGGCCGGATTGGAACCCGCAAGTACTCTTTCCGAGAGCTCATGTACTAGTGTATTAGCCACTGCAGCAACGAGACCCTCGCTTTGCCCTAAAAATTCCTCGGAGCTCAAAGCTGGACAAACGGAAAACCTCAAAACAGGTTGAGAGAAAGGCAAAACGACGACGTTAGTGGTGCAGTTGGTAACATGTGAGCCCCGTAAATGGTAAACGCCGGTTCAAATCTGGCTTTGCGTTCGAGTTTTTATATATTTCACCATCATTGTGGTGGTGTTTAACACGATACTCTATCGTGAAAAAAGAATAGGCAGTAAGTGAAACGTCATACATTATTCCTTTCCCTTCACACTGTTAAAGTGCTTAAAGTAAAAACCTGTATAAATGGTGGCTTGGTGGTTTTTGAATTGTATTGATTGAGCATCACAATAAAAAGTGCATGATCTGGAAACTCGGATATTTGATACGATTGCGAGGGAAAAGAAGGAAAAGAAAACAGTAAGGACCAGCAAGGAACGGAAAAGAGATTCCATGAAAAACTCATTCATTCGTTGAAACATTGCTGGAAGTAAAAGAGAAGAAATAAAAAGAAGAAGGAGAAGAAAAACAACACTGTTTACACGCGTCTTTTAAGGAAGACTAACTTTATTAGGCATGGAAATCGATTGTAGAAAGGGTAAATTCTAGCACAGAGCTCATAAATCACCAACATTTTCCTGTAATGCTCCCGTTTTCCCTATTTTCTTAGAAAACCGTAGGTTTTTATGGCTTGATTTACTTATAAAGAAAAGTTTCTATGATTAAATGGTAGGAAGTTCATTCAATCAATAATCGATTTAACATAGTATTGGTATTGGTAAGGATTATAGTGTATTTTTCTATATACTACTGCAACCATAAGTGGAAAACCTATCAATTTATTTAGCAAATAGAGAAGGAGAAAAAAACTACTATGAAAGTTAAGACGAACAATTCATTTGAAAAGGTTAGACAGATGTGTCTTTCGTGGTCAGTCAGATCTAGTTATGTGTTGACATTCATTATCAAAATAGTATAAGAACTAATCTATGATAGATTGTAATCAGGTGACAGACTTCTTAAAGTTCAAAAAAAGTTTTCAGTCGACAGCGACATTGAAGATTTATTTCTCTCCTGAAAGTCATGAACAACTAACAGATCATCTGGTTTCTGATTCTTCGTAAGGTTTCCAACAAAAGAAAAACAAAAGGAAAGTGATTGTAACCAAAATGAAGCCGTTCCTTTTTCGACTTTTAAAGAAACACGTTGAAAGCGCTACATCGCTACGTTCCCTCTCAAATTTCTTCTCATTTTCATTTCAAGTGAAGAATAAATCTTTGTAGTGATTCCTATTTTGAGAAGTCAGAGGGTAGAGTAGTGATTTAGACGCTGTCCAATAATGCAAGGAATGCTCTGGTTCGTCTCATCACACAACAGCTCTCCTATCTCTCCGGAATCAGGAAATTAAAAGGATAAAGCTCTCGACGTTGATCAATCCCTGATGGATGCGCCATACATTCGAGTTAATTAAGCATCGTTGGATGTGATTAAATCCATATCTGGCCTTTACACGGACTCGCGGTGGCCTACCGATGTATCGAGCCAGTGCTGCTTTCCTCCCAGACAAGTCTGGTATCAAATTGCCGGCTCCGGAGGGATGGATTGCTTGGTGAGCCATGGGAGCGAGGATCGATTCCACGTGCGTGTTGCAGAGCGCCTCTGACCACTGCTCCACAAGCGCCCTGTCACACAGGAAATTGGCACCAGAATTTTTTGAAAGAAGCTCTCTCTGGTCAACAAGGACTGGCGATTGGCTAGTAATGAAGAGCTGAGAATATCTTAGCGCGGCTATCTCAGGATACCAGGATGAATCTATTCGATCGATATCCAATGATATTAGAGCTACCATTCTCCGTTATCGGGTTTTAGAATGAGAATAATGGTGATCGATCAGAAACAGCGTAGTATCTTGAGTATTACAAAAAAGACCGCATCTTCTGCCGAAAGGTTGACTCCAACACATCGATTGTGTAACGCTCCTGGGTGTCAAATTTCGAAGGCCAACGGTGTTCTGCTCCCAAGAAGACGATAATTCTGTTCGGAAACCTATACGTAGACTCAAACTTATGTCAGAAGCAGTTGCATCTCCTCTCTGTGATTTATACCTCATCGCTTTTAGGAGGTGCTTATGGTTGTCGAATTGCGACGTACGATGAGGATTCAATGCCAAGGTGAGATCATACCTCTATGAAATAGTCCAACATTTCCATCCGTAAACCCAGCTTGTAGTTAGCGCCATGTCGTCAGTGTGAAGTGTTTCTGCGTGTTTTGACCGCAATAGTAATTCAATACCTAACAAGGAGTTACAAAGCGTTACACAACTAAGGGAAAAACCAACGTAGTATGTTTCTACCTACAAGTAAGTCTATGCCATCTGACGATCTGACGGTTACTAAAATTGCTTCAAAAACAATTGAAATAAGAAGCCTCATAGTAAGAATGTGTAACGCTGGTCGTGTAACTCGAGACAACAGGAGCCTGCTAGGCACCCTTGGCGATTGCCGAAGATATATGGATCTTTTCGTCCGTGGACATTGGAGTAACTCGACGATTAACAACATTGCAATGATTACATAAGGGCATCGCCCGTGGTAGGTCCTACATATATGCCAGTACACTGCAGAACTCCTGAGTTTCTTCACACTTAGTGAACCAAGTCGACCTTGCCGACTTAGCAACGTTTATCGCTATCGCTGGACAACTGATAGGAAAGAACGACACTAATCGATTGCGTAGAGTACTGTATTCTGATAGTTATAGATGTCGTATACATGTCCTTGACATTTTCAAGCAGAAAGCAATCGAACCTCAGAAATTTCCCACATTGTTCGCCTTCATCGATCATCAACAAGAGTGTTTCTCATACATCGGTCGTTCATTGTGAACACCACATGAGCAAATCACGATACAATCGATAAACGTATACGATGCTTTTCCTGGTGTGGCTATGCTTACAGGTCACTTATATAAACACAAATAGCACCGATGTAATTTCAAATGAAAATCACGTTAAATAAATGATGTCATTGCTTACTTTTTCTAACCAGCTCTTCCTCTACAAAAAAAATGGAAATGACAATACATGAGGGTTGGTTTATTCAAGCCAATAAAACACACTAAAATCTACCAGTTCATTACAGTTGTTCCAAAATGTTTACTATTAGCCTTACCTAAACATGTAATTCTAATCCACAATTGCGTAAACTGAGGAAAAAAGGATTATCTCTACCTCTTCGATTTATTCCCCGGGACATATTTTTCCAGCAGCGCCTTCAAGAGGTAAATAGAGATTTGTTTCTTCTTCTTACAAGTTCCAGATCGAAACGTATCCGAGACGTTCATCCTTGATCTTCGAGTATTATACAGAAGAGGATTTCCTTCATTAGTATGTGCCAAGCACATCACATGTTTTGAAAAAATTTTTCGAACATTTTCAGTTATTTGTTTCGGTGCTAACAGAAAACATTCGCAATGAAATCAGATAAAGTGCTCATAGCTGTTACTTCCTGGTAAAATTCCAACAGAAAACGCAAAGTGAAGAAATACCTCCGTTTTAAGCGACGTCAGTCCCAGGAAAACGCTTACAGGAACATGTGGAATAAAGACAAAAACATGAAAATGAGCCACATTGTTAAGTTCTCTTGTGACTTAGGCTGTGACTGTGACTCATTTTGTTGAGTGAGGAGTTTGATCACGTTGATGTTCTGCAGCGATAACAATGGTTCTCTCTTCTTCTTCTGTTGACTCTGATAAGGTCTGATTTATAGGCTTTCGTAAGCCTTCGTAAAGAAAGCAACTGCAAAAGACTCCTCATAAATTACTACGAACATGAAAAATTAACAACAATAACAACCAGCGAACTTATGTGTACGAATTTATTGATCGGTTTTTTACAACTAATAAACGGGAAGTATATATTCATGGAGTATCACTTACAACAAAACAAAGGAAAACGTCGCTTTTGCTTAGAAAATGAATTAAATTCAAAAATAGAAGTAGTGAGAGAAATCGGACACCTTGTAATGAGATAGTCGGTTCAGTTTTAACTGAAATCTACGGACATCTTATTAAGCAAATTTCAAATTCACATTATTCGAAGAGAAAAAAACGCTGCCAGTAGCTAATATTATTATCAAAGAAAAACAATGGAAAATCCGGAATTGAGCAATCGCTTGGGAATGCGTCATGACTCGGATTCCACTCGTAGTGTTGTTGAGATGATGGAGTAAATAACTGGCCTACATAAAAACTTGCTGTGAAATTTCGGTTGTGTGAAATCAGCACTCGATTCTGCTATCAAGTTATGTAACCTTCAGGGGAGGAGGGCTTCTTGCAGCGTTCAGGATCGAACCAGGGACCATCTTAGCCGTATTGCAGAACATTTATATCCATAACGCGACACGTGTCATTTACTAATACGGTAGCAACAATATTACAATTAATGGTTTACAACAGCTGATAAGGAAAGGCCTGTAGCTGTTGGTCACCTTCACTGAATGAAAAACAAGGAAAAAACGAGAATAATTAGAATGCGTCAAAAGAATTACAACGACTGTAAATCACAGCAAAAACTATTGCTTGACCAACCTGTTGGTAAGATAAGCGACTAATAAAGTAATAGCGTAAGGTAAAGTAGTAATGTTGATGGAAGTGACAATATACTACGGGTCGCGAATAATGCAGTGGTGTAATCCCTTGCAATGCACATATGGTCGCAGCTAATTCGATCCCGTATTCGTTCAATCCGAATCCCATTCCCTCTAAGAATGGCAAATTGGTATTAAATTTGCTTAGAAAAAGCTCGCATCAACCCAAAAAAATGGTTGGGGCGAAGACCTGGAAATGGCCTACCTTGAGTATTCTAGAGTTCCAGGTCTGTACATTAAAAAAAGTGCTTGTCATGAGAGCCTTGGAGCGTCCACAACGCTATTACCCTAGAATTCCAGGTCAATCCACAAAAAAATAATTGTCGTGAAGACCTGGGAACGACTTATCAAGGGTATCCTAGAATTTCACGTAGAATCTCGTCTTTGCCAGACTTCATCGAAATTCACGAAGAAGACAAAGTCCTTAGTTAGCGATGGAACTCACGCATGCAGATCCGAAGACAACTGTGAATGACGGTATGAAACAGTTAACCAAACTAAATAACGAGTTGTGATCTACAGAGTACATGTGAAGACCTACCATATGATAGAACGGAAAACGCAAAATAAAATACCTATAGGAAAAACTGGGTTGCCTCAGGCTGATATAATCTGGTATGCTACCTATCTATGATACCCATATACGTGTGCAGAAAAGTGATTAGATGTATACTGAAGGCAGATACTTAATTTGTAGCTTCTGAAAACAACTCCTGAGTGATTTCTGCCTCACGGTAGGTATATAATCAGTTTTGACCCATGTTTACCATCAATCCGCCACCTCCTTTACCATGGAAACTTATAGCTCACAGCTCGGGATCCTATATGAAGATTGGTGGATATGATGATAAGAATGATAAACACGGTGAATATTAAAATGGCGGCCCCCATGGCTCATGAAAAATCGTCGGGTCCTGGCACAATTTTAATTTCAGTGATTTATCAGCTGGGAAACGTTTCCTTGCTTTGGAATTTCGAAAGCCGCGTTAGTTTTTCGTGGAAGTTTTCTCATCCGGTCACTAGTTACCAGTTAGTGATTATAATGTTGTTTTTAGCATGGCGGTAATTTCTTGCACTTGTTCATTTAGCCGCAATTCGGGATGGGAATGCGGAAGTCGTTCTCAATTTGGTGAACTCGACTGCGGGGGAATGGACCCAACGCACATCGACCCTCATCATCCCGGAACAACCCTTGGCTACGACAATAATATAGCGAAGTATTAAGAGGAAAACGAAAATAAAGTCAGAGAGGAAACGTTGATGATGGTAGTAATAGTGGTGATAACGATGGTAATAGTGATGTCGCCGATGCTACATAGTTCCAAACGAAGGACGATAGTTGCTAAAAACATTAAAAAACAAAACAAAACAAAACATAAAAATTATAAAAATTAGAAAAAGGAAGAAAACTGATGGTAAATAGAGATGTAGAATGTAAATATTCCCTAAGAAAATGATTTTTTTAATCAGAAATATTACACGCTACGGATATATCGCAGAGAATTTGAACACTATCGGTGAACTGATAGTGCAAATCAATCGAACTTCACACCACCTTCAGTCGATTCGGGCCAATTCAAATGGTCTTCCTGATCGAAGGAAAGTGAAAAGCTCTTTAGTCGTAAGAAACATTTCCTCGTCACTTCCTCATAACCAGTTAAGTTTACAAATAAATCTGACCAAAACATCAACTCTTCTTCACCCTATACAGTACAAAGCATGTTTCTTATTTCAGTAGCACTTAATATTATGTGAAAAAATCTTATATTTACAAAAAAAGGAGAAGTGAGATGCACCAAAGAGAAGTGAACTGATACATCTACGCAGATAAGGGAAAGATTACAAAGCTAATCGCGTGTGAAAAAAACGGAGAGAAATAGAGAAGGGGAAAGATGCGTGAATGTATCCGGAGAAGAAATTGATCACGAAAAGACGGAAAGGTAGAGGAGGAAGAAAACGAGAGAGAGAGAGATGGAGACAGGGAGACGAGTAGAGGTTGAATCATTGTGTTGAAAAAAGAACCAACACAAAAAAGCCGGAAAAGGAGGGCGACAGAGAGAGGGAGAGACGGGATGAGGTTGAATAAATGTGTGAGGTAAAGATAATGAACACGAGAAAGCCGAGGAGAAAGACAAAAACAAAAGATAGAGAGAGGATGGAAAGAGTGGAAGGATTGTGTCCGAACACAAGAAATAAAGATGACGAATGAGAAGAAGAGAAGAAGCGAGAGGGAAGGACAGAGTGGGATGTCAGATTAATGGATATGTGGAAAGAAAAAGTTAACATTAACATAATGGATGAATGAGAATCGAAATGGTACGAGATCAAAGGTCCAATTTTGTACTAATGCAAAGAAATCCTTCGGATTGTCATTAAGGCGTGATAAGGGAATAAAAAAAAAGAAAAAAAACATGGGTGACTGTGGATGAGCAAAAGCTATTCCAATATTGTTCATTCACTAGGAAATGAACTGAACGTCAAAACTTACGCATTTTAAGTCTACTTGGACAATGTGTCTATTTTTTTCTTTGTATTGTTAACAAAACATTTTAAACATTTGCTAACTGTATTCAACAATATCAGCGACAGCGTCAAAAGAAGAAAAAAACAGAATAAAAGAAAGAAAGAAAGCAAGGAAATCGAGAAAGAAAACAAGGAAAGAAAGAAAGGGAGAGAGAGAAAGAAAGAAAGAAGGAAAGAGAAAAGAAGGAAGAAGAGAGATGTAGGTTACTCGACTGCGATCAATTGATATTTGATATAAGACATCCAGTATTCTATTCTGGGAAGGACCTTTTAGGCGTCCTTATGTCCATGATTTAAGCGATTCGTCGACTTTTCCGACACGTTTTCTCTACCGCCAATTAGTCAACAATAAATCAAGATCTCAAAAAGGGAAACGCTCTGAAAAACTATTAGTGTTCGCAGTTTTTGTCAATAAAGATAAAAAACTTTCTTGATGTTATACTTTTTCATTTTCTGCCTACTATAATTTCGCGGCAGGGTACTAAGCGAATTACAACCACAACGTTGCTGAGATATTTGCAAAACTCTGGACCGCAGGCGTCTATGGTGGGGAACGAACGCGCTATTTTCCTTGGGCGCCCCAGATCAATCTCGCCGACGGGTGATTGCTGTGGCAAATATCGATAGAAAGAGCTGAGAGACAGGCGAAACAATGGACCTGCATGGTGTGGTGGTGAACGCGTTACTCCCCGGAAAGGACAATAGCGCGTTCGTTCCCCACCATAGACACCTGCGGTCCAGGGTTTTGCAAATATCTCAGCAACGTTGTGGTTGTACTTCTTGATGATAGGTGACATGAGCGACAAGTCATTTGTACTCTTAATGAATTTGATTCTTAATAATGTAGAATAAAATACTTGGATACTTGGACGGGCCGTCTTCACGAGCTGTGCGGACCCCAGCACATATGCCGTTCGTTCCTTTCTCTCGCAATCGTAGTCCATGGTGGTGTTCTTGTTCGAGCATGGTAGCGCGTGCGAGTCTCATACCGTGATCTGTGAAACAACTACAACTGCGGGCACAGCTGATTAACTTTGTTTACGAACACATCTGTCCAACGTGTAGATGGTCGTCCTAGGAGACGTTTGCATTCTTTTGGAGTCCACTCTACTGTTCTTTTCGTCCATCTGTCGTCCATTCTTCTCATTATGTAACCGGGCCATCTATCTTTCGCTACCGATGTATACTCTCGTGGATCTCAAAGATGTGACAGATTTCGAAGGTCAGAGCTTCGCGTTCCAGCTAGAAATTGAAAGTGCCGGCTATATTCCAGAAGACATCGCTCAAGCGCTCTGTGAGTAGTTCGAAGCATTCTTGACGTAGTTGAAGTATCAACCCACGTCTCTGCAGCATAACAGAGCCCTGGAAGGACGGTTGAAACGAAGAGATAAGCGCGGATTTTCGGGTCCTTCAGTTGATTGGTGGCTTCTTTGAGAGGCCCGAATGCGGTCCAAGCTGCTTTCCTTCTATCTAGTTCCTCCATGCTGTTTTCCATATTCATTTTTCCATGTAGAATAAAATACTTATCCGAAACAGCTATTCGTGCAAATGTTGTAATAAAAGAACGAATCGAGGTTGTCTTATGAGATTTCAGAAGCCGACCTTTCTCTAACCTCTAATCAACATGTATTCCGTCATTAATAAGCTAACGCAAGGTTATTAAAAAAATTTATCCAGCTAACGTTTAGGTGCCTTCGTCTTAGTCAGAACCGGATTGTTCCGAGTCGACTGTGCACGGTTGTCCTTTCTTCCGATGTGGATCTTCCTCCAATGGAGCACCGCTAGAATGAAGAACCTCACTCGGCATTGCCCTTCTATACAAGACGGTTGTTATTGATACTCACTGTCCGTTAATAATAAATTGCTTTTTGTCATTTATATGATCTTATAAACTGATCTTCTTTAGCTGATGCGAGGTTGGTATAGGTCTTCGTTGTCGTTGTCGTTGCTGTTGGTGTCGTTGGTCGATGGCTGACGTTTCGGTGGTGGAAAACCGAATAATTAAAGTATTCTTATATAAAATACGTCCAGGCTCTGAGGAAGGCGAAATCACAGAAACGTCAGCCATCGACCAACAAACCAACAACAACGACAACGACAACGACAACGAAGACCTATACCAACCTCGCATCAGCTAAAGAAGATCAGTTTATAAGATCATATAAATAAGTATATCAACTATCTATGCCGAGCTTTATGGAAAATCGGTCTTTTGAGTTGCTTTTCTTCTCTCGGCGATGCTCCGGTGGATTCGGCTCGATGCGGTCATGAGATCGGGAGAAGGAAGAACTGTGGACAATTGGTTTAGATCAATCCTGCCTTTAGAAAGATGAAGGTCACGAGGCATTAGCCGGATAAAGTTTTTCTTTTGTTCAATGAGAGTCTCTTTTAATGGTAATGTTTTCCATACGAAATGCAATGAGAAGGTGCTGAACGGTGAAAAATGGGTGGCAATGGCAGCAATCATTGGTGAACGACGACGGCTGAACCACATCCCAGTGGCCGTTCCGTAGCTGTGCAATTGATTGGTGCGATTCCATACGCATGCCCACACTATTGTGGTGCTAACATGATTGGTAAAGGCTTGGGAGCTTTGTAGTAGGGCTACACCAGAATTTTGGGAAAAATCGACCGAACCGACATACAACGGCATTTATAAAAAGGGCAAAATCACCGAAATCAAGAACAGATTTGAACAATTTCGTTGCTGACGGATATGTGATGTGCTGGGATCTCCACAATGTGTGGAGTCGGGTAATACGAATAAATATAGTTTTTCTTCATATTAACAAAAATGCGGGTTTTCCACTTCAAGCTCAATTTTTTTTTATAAAATTTGATGTGCCTATCGCGATTTCATTAAACTTTAATGAAAAATCATTGAAACTGCAGAGGGGAAGGTCAATACAGTTCCATTTTGATGTCAAGTAACATTAATGATGCCGAAAGGGTCCATATATGGCTGTTTCCTTGACCAAAGAAAAGGAATGAAAACAAGGAACATTGAACTTAAAATGAGATGCACTCAGTGTCCGTCTAAAGAACGGATCCAAAACAGGGGCGGTTTGGCGTCGGGTGGGAGTGAGTGAGGATTTTGTGGTGCTCCCTCAATGATCAAGATTACGAATGATAATGCGTAGAAAAATAGAGCGCTAAAAGTCGATTAATCTCTTAAGGATGTGAAACTCATTTAAACCTATTAAATATCGTAGACGTGATTAAAAGAATTTTCAGCTTTCATCCGCTGGTTCTCTTCTGGTGCAGCTTACGAGGTCTCTTGAATCTCAACACGTCTGTGTCCTGAACCATGTCATTTTTCGGAGCGAAAAAAACCTAGGAAACTATAGAGTTGGACTCTAGCCAGGAAAAGATAAGCAAGCGCATACAGTGTGCTGATTACAAGTGCCTCTGCAATTCACGTGCGCTCGTGTGGCTCAGTGGTCGGAGGCGCCTTGCAATATGTATGGGATCGATCCACGTGCCCATGGTTCACCAAGTATTTCATCCCTCCGGGTTCGCCAAATTGGTAGTAGACTTGTCTACGAGAATATCAGCACTGGCTCGATACATCGGTGGGCCACCGCGAGTTACTGTAAAGGTTAGATGCATTCAATCACCTCCAACGATGCCTAATGAAGTTGAATGCATGGCGCATCCCTTAGGTACTGATCAACGCCGAGAGTTTATATTTTATCTTGTGATTCACGTATATTCTGGTTCGATCCCGCGTCCTCTGCTAAACAAGCCCTCCATCCTTCCGCAGTCGTCAGATCCGTTCCAGAATCATCTGTAAGAATAGCAACATTGACTTGACTTCGTTATTCTACTGAAAGTCGTTGTGTAATCCAAAAATGTATTCAATCACCTAATGTAATTTCACAAATCATCCATTCGTTTTACTTTTGCGTAATTGTCATGGTTGTGGTTCTGCTTCGAATATGCTAACGTCTGGAGGCCCATTCCGTAGTCCTACAATCGCTTTCGTACGCAAATGCAGATAATTGCGTTAACCAAAAACTTGTCCGACTAACGTTTAGGTGGTCGTCCAAGGGGGGCGTTTGCATTCTCTTGGGATCCACTCTTTCTTGCTTTTCGCATATCTATCATCTGTCCCTCTCTTATTATGTGACCGTCTTATCTGCGCTGCACCATCGATATGCATTTTCTTGTCCCAAAAACGGGAGAGCTTTGGAAAATTTGAGCTGCGCAATCGACCACAGGTTGCGAGTGCCGATTAAATTTCGGAAAACATCGTTCAAGTGCTCCGTGAATGGTGTGCAGATTCCTTGACGTGGTTGAACTACCAGCTCACACCTCTATTTCATAACACAGCACTAAGAGGCCTGTTGAACTGAAAAGGTGAGCGCGGAGTTTTGAGACCGTTCATTGTTCGGTGGTTTCTTTGAGAGGCCCAGAAGTGACCCATGTTTCTCTCCTTTTTCTGTCTGATTCATCCTTCATGTTGTTCTCCATGTTCATTGGACGTCCAGGGTGCTTTCTGCAAGGGAGAACGGGCCGGTTCCTTCATGAACTGGATCATCGTCCTACTTATGTGCAGGCCAATTTTTTTCCGACTCCGTTGAGTTCATTGAGCACCGTTTCTGCTTCCTCAGCACCTCTTCAAAAAATAACAATATCGTCGGCTTAACGAAGGCTTGATAGGAATTTATCAATGCGTATGCCTTCTCTTTCTAATAGGTTGACCTCATTATCCAATGCAGTGCGGAAATAAACAGCTATGGAGATATTGTGTCGCCTTCTCGAAATCATTTTGCAATGGGTATGGTAAGGGAAACGTTGAAAAAGCTGTATATTTATGTTGCAGTTGAGTTAATCGTCAACTAGTGCATAGCAAGTTTAAGTCCTTCGACGAGCAACTTGTAATCTCGATCAGGTCTTCATGTACCTGCACGACTGTCTTGTTTTTCGTGGACGATGGCAGATGCTTTTTTCAGCTTTTAGCTGAGTCGAATCTTCGTACGTAGAAGGCGATGCTCGGATCCAGTGCAGAATTCAGCTATCACTGAGGTGTCAAAGAGGCATCATTCTCTGTCCCTGAGAATATGGTTGATCTCCGCTTCGGCGATTTCCTCTCTTCTCGATTAACAAATTCCTACGGAAGAGATGTTTTGTAGACGCAAATCTTAGAAGACGGTTCCCATTCTAATTTCGATCTCCAATTCTGAATTTTCCTATACTGTCCTCAACTTCGTCATTCTTTCCTATTCTCGCAATTCTCCAACAATGAATTCATAGAAGGACTTTTTCTTGTGGCTTCCTTCCTCTATCTGGCTGTAGAATGCGGCCACTTAACTCTCATAAGCTGTGCAAATCGGTGAGTGGTAGTTGGTGGTATTGACCCTCCTTCGATGTGGAAACTGAAAACGAAAAATAGTGTAAGTAAGGTGATAGGACTTTGTATGAGATTATCAGATGTGAAATAGATAGGTGTATGGAGTAGGCAACGCCTCCGACATTTAGTAACAGAAATTTCTTCGATATGATGATGATAACCGTCCCTTCATTTAATTGGCGTGAGTCGGCCCTCCTGCTTTTCGTCATTTGTAGGGCGATCACATGGAATGTGACCAGCGTCTTCAAGAAGAGCGTGTAGATCGGCGTAATGTAGATCGCTGAATCGAACGTTTACGATTAAAAAGACGTGGATCAATAGTGGCCTTGACAAACTTAGTCGCTTACGTCCAGACATCAAACTAGGACGAAGAAGTCCAAGCGTTCTATATGAACTTGGAGAAGTTCTAATGAGAAGACCATACATTCTTCAAGGTCATTATTGGAGATTTCAACGCCAAGATTAGACCAAGAAGAACGTCTGAAAAGCGTCAAAAATGCGACGTCAAAATCAAAATGAAAATGCGACGTACAGCGGGGAGATTCGTCCCTCCGGCAGGATCTCCCAAGCTGAGAAGGAGTCCGGCGTTTTCATCAGGAAGCCTAACTAAAAGTAAATCAATACCAGGATCCACTACCGCCCTGGTATCAAAGTCGCATGGTGGCAAATCCCCTTCTGATCTACAAGGGCGGCGGCGACTGCCTGTGGTGGCGACGATCTGGGACTTTGGTCTGGCTAACTTCAGGACTGCAGGTAGCCACAATAGCTAAACCAGAACAACTCAAAAAAATGAAACCTATACTGCGGCCCGTACAACCAGTGAAGAAGGTCCATCAGAGTATCCAGGCGAGTAATAATTACGTAGCCCCCTTCCATCCTGATCGCTTCTTGGCAGTTAACGCGCTCTATTCTTGCGGGCGCGAAAATGAATTGTTTGAAATGTCCTTCGTACAGTTTGTCCTTCTTACCCATTTGTCTTCATTTTACTGCTTTGGTAGTTTTTCAGTTTTTTCTTTGCATTTACATTTAGTCTATGATCTGCATTCAATTGTTTTAGGTGGTAATATTAGTTAGTGTGTTTAGCCTCATGATTCCTGATCAGGAAAACGAATTACCGAGTTCTATTCAAAAATGTATCATTGCTGGATCGTCAGCGTGCTTTGGGAAGAGAAGTGTCAAGCCGTTCAAGCCTCATGTTGAAGTTCATATCAAAAAAGGAGTGTGAGTTGAAGTTTAGTTGTAAATTGTCATAAACAAAGTCCAATGGAACTCTGAATAGGAAGAACGAAATCCTTTTTAACTTCATAAGTTGAGGACCTGTCTGGACGCCTGAACAATGCCGTTGGTTTTTTGGGGCATGAAGGTCGGAATTCAACGTTCCAAGTTCATTTTTCTTTCCCACCAAAATTCTAGGTGAAAATGAACATCTAGTGACCTTCTATATTTGGATGGCCCGTCCTCACCAGTTGTGCGGGCCCCAGCGAAATTTCCATTTTTCGGTATTCTGCTGGTTTAGTCGCTCTCTGGGGTTCCGAGGTCAGCCTGGCCAAAGTCAGCCCCAGGTCGTCACCACCACTGCGTGCATTAGGCGCATTGTGGATCAGAGGGAGATTTGCACCCAAGCGACTAGTTCGATAGCAGGACGGTGGTGGATTCTAGTATTAGTTTACACTTAACTGGGCTTCCTGATGGACACCCCGGACTCAGCCTAAGAGACCCTGCTGGGGAATGAATCTTCCCGCTGTACATGTCAGCCCGACACCTAGGATCACCTACCAACCACGATGACGCGGTAAGCTGTTGGGAGGGTGACCTTCTATAGGAGAACAAATACCTAGCGTTCCATATTATTTAGTGCAAGGTCGCAAGTTCAAGGAAGATTAACGGAATTGGAATCATTTATACGAGGGCAGAGAAGTTTGCGGAACTGGGTACCTTTAGTGTTGGAATCCTTACCGGATGCAGGAGATCACGATTCGATTCACCGTTAGTTTCTTTTCATAACGTTGATTTCTTTATATTCTACTACATATGAGTTTTACAACAGTCTAAGTGAAATTCGTTACAGATATAATTAACAGGGTGGTTGTTGGGTGTACAAATTTCTCCGATGCCTTTCCTCTTGATCATATTTTGGAGGAATTAAAGCTCACTGAACAAAATGTTCATTTCTATCGTCTCAATAGCGACGGTGCTATGTCTCAGAGCCTCTCAGGTTTGTTTCTTTTTTCAAAAATATGCCAAACTTTGATCGGTGCACTTAAACGACGTTTGAAAATAAGTTTTTGTCTGAAAATTTAATAGTTACTCAATGCAGATCTTGAGCATAACAATATTTCAAGGCCGACTTTCCTTTAACCTCGGTATGACTAGTGAACATATATTATTTCTGTGATAAACTTACACGAGGCTGGTAGACAATTTTTATCCGGCTAATGTTTCGACATCTTTACCTTCATCAGAGCCGATGCCCCAAGTCGATGGTCCACAGTTGCTCTAAGGAAGACGAAGTTGCTGAAACGTTAGCCAAGTAGAAATTGTCCATTAACCTCAGGTAATCTTATCGCGGAAATGTACCCAGCTTTTGAACTTTGAATCGTTTCACAATAGGACGCCTATTGGCGGTAAGGTGGTTTCATTCTAATTAGCAATACTTCACAACAGAATATAGTGAAAGCCGATAATCCTTCTGTCTGGTAAATTTTTCTAACGAGAGCATGGAAGCTATTAACATTCATCATTAGTTGACGGAAGTTCCGATGAATGTTCTATCGGTTCGCTTCTGTGGCAACTTCCTTGCATTGAATTTGAGAATATGTGGGAGAACTTGGTCTACGACTCTAATCTGAAGAATGAGGTAACATTTTGCGACATTTGTTCTAGTTACTGAAAAACACTAATGGTTATACTTCAGATTTTATCCTACGTACTCACACTGATCAAACTATCGGACAAGGGAGCAGATATGAAAATAATAAATGTCAACCGTCTGATCATTCTCCTTGGTTTGTGATAGGATGCAAACTTTTCTCGTTTTTTTTTTGGAAAATCTGTAACGTAGGGCCTCCTGGAAGTGGCAAGACTACGCTCTGTCGTGGAATTTCACAGCATTTATCAATTCGTTTAAATTCGCGTTTTTCTGCTTCTGTCATGGTGGAGATCAATAGCCACAGCTTGTTTTCCAAGTGGTTCTCAGAGGTGTTTTTGCGAACGTTTCTTATGATTTACAGTTTTATACTTCATAGAGTTGCGTATAAAGAACTTTAGAGTGGTAAATTGGTGTTGAAAATGTTCGATCAGATTGACGAGTTAGCTGAGGATGAAAAATGTATGGTGTTTGTCCTGATTGATGAGGTAATCGACTATCATTTGTAATGATTACCTATTATTCATCAGTAACTATAGGTCGAATCACTTGGTATGGCACGTGATGCTTCCACGAACCGAGGAGACCCAGCAGATTCTATTCGTGCAGTAAATGCATTACTCACGCAAATTGATAGAATTCGACGGTGACTTTTCTTCTCCATTTGCATTTGTTCAACTTTTATTTACTTCCTAGTCTTTTTTTCATGGTAGGGTGTTATTTGAAATACAACCATAGTGATGCTGAGATACGAGCAAAACTCCTAACCTCAGGTAGGTGAGCCCGAAATTACCCTTTACAGGGGGCCCACGTGTTATCCACTACGCCAGTCGAAGGCTTTTCTTCGTATTTGTTTCGGTCACTTTATTTGCTGAGAATTGACTTGTTGTATTATTCAATCATATCTTTAGCCGACCGAATGTCATTGTTCTGTGCACATCGAACCTAGAAGGGTGCTTGGACCGAGCTTTACTAGACCGTGCTGATCTTGTCAAGCATGTTGGACAACCATCAGTGAACGCTTTATATACTATTCTTGCTAAATGTGCAGAAGAGCTCATTAGGGTGAAACTACACTGCATAGAAATGTATTCCTCTTTCTATCATCGAAAATCCCAAATTTATAGATTGGTATCATTGTCCCGAACGAGCGGATTCCATCCATCAGAGATCTTGAAAACGATTCAACAAATCCTATTGGCCAAGAAATTATGGAATTAGCCAAACTTGCGAAGGGCATTAGTGGGCGTTCCGTGAGACAAATACCAGCCTTAGCGTGGTCGAAAGCTGATGAAGTAAGCAGTTAAAAAGAAATTGTACTAGTGACATTTTGAAAAAGTACGTGAAATTTGTGTGCAATTATAGTTAAAGTTTAGGATTCTTTATCCTTACCGTCGTTTCTGTCGCTGTTCAAAGAGGCCATTCTAGAGAAATGTGAACAATGTGGATAGCTTTGGTTTTTTTTCGGATTTCTGTATGCTGCTTGAGTGAATTTTGGTTGCAAAGCTGTGATATTCCCCATAAAACAATCCTTGCAATGTAATATAATCGTCTAAAATTATGTAATCATTTATTTGCAAAGTTACAGGACATACCACCGTTGAAATAGTCATACAGATAGATCATTATTCAGATGGAAACATCCTCTAATATGGGCTCATCTGAAGTTATAATCCAATGAATTGTTTGGGATGAATTTTGGGGTGCTTCGGAATTCTCTACTCCTACATATTCTGCGTGGACAACTTCTACTCCCCTATACAAAACATAGTGTTGAATAATGAAGATTATATCAAAAAGAATTGATACAAGGCCTAAACCGAATTTTACAGGATTACCATAGAATGCAACCCAGTTGCTGACGTTCACACATTGGAGCATCATTTGTAGAATGTCCATCGAACCACCAGTAAAGTCGAGTAGTACGTTCCCGATAGACCAACCAACTGTGCTTTTCCGTCGAAAATTGAAGCACATCTTAAAAATGTTTTCATTAACCCACGTCCAACGCCATAGTTGCGAATATTCAGAAAAAAATGTAGCCACTGTTAGATAAGGAGTTTGCCACTGTGTAATACAGATTAATCAGTTCAGTGCAAATGGTAACTTGTTCAACTTCTCTGCTTACGCTAAGCTTCAGGAGTTAGGGTTATCAGTTAATGTTAGTTTTACCTATCAAGAACTTTGATTAGATTAGTCCATTTCGATTTAGGAATGAATCCATCAAACCTAAATATAGCCTGGTTGATGTACACGGCTAGTGGTTCTAAAACCCGTTCTTGGCAACATGATCCGGTCTTACTGATAAACTGGTGATCCGGATAAAATAAGATAAATATAAAGATGTATTAATTAATTGTGAATACGACATAAGTGACAGTATATGTTCAGCAATTTTTCAGGAAAAAAGATATAAGTAAAGTTGAAGCGTCAGATGGCAAACCTGTGGGAAGTATTTTGAAAGAGTGACGACCATTTTTACATACGAAAAACACATGATAAGTTGAAGAATGCTTATGAACTTAAACAAAGATGCCAGCGCAGAGAAAGCAGCGAATAAAACAAGGACTGAAGACAGCACTTTGCAGATCACAGACACACTCTGATTTTCTCTCTGGAATGTAGACTAGGACTACTATGGTTGAATTATGGTAAAAGAATGACGCAATAGAACGAATGGTGAAATAGGTTAAACCTCATAGAAGAGACACTGTGTTGCAGTTATGACGCAGGCTGTAAGAGCATGAAGTGCAAAGATCACATCGTTCATCAAAACAGGAATCGGACTTCGAGGATGTTCCCTCACATACTCTGCCTTAAACATACGATGAAAAAGAAAATCCAGACCTTAAAATGGCTCAAAGTGCTATTTGTGTGGTGCGAAATGCTTGACTGTTACGTAGAGAACTTACTTGAACGTACGAGTCGTAATACATAAATAAGTTATATAAACTGTAGAATGAAAAACCAATAATATTCAACAATAAGAAGTCGAAGTTCAGACCCGTTACGCTGAAATTTAATATATTCGTTTAAATGAAGTGAAACCCTGATATAAACAGCCGGATCAGAAGTTACAGTTTGGTAATGCAGAATGTCCCACCTTTTTCTTCTGAAGTTCAGATATATCTGCGGATAAAATGATAGGCTCCATGCAGAAAAATATATCCATCCAACAGCTATTGTTAGGCCGTCTATGAAATGTGACTTGATGACAGTGACTCGAACAAAGACGTCTTTGAAGCTGAAACAACTATGGTCACAACCACAACGTTGCTGAGATATTTGCAAAACTCTGGACCGCAGGTGTCTATGGTGGAGAACGAACGCGCTATTATCCTTTCCGGGGAATATCTCAGCAACGTTGTGGTTGTATTTCGCTTAGTAACCTGCCATGAAAATTATAGAAGGCAGAAAACAAAACGTTAAACTATGGTCACAGTTATCCATATAAGCACACATGAGGTTGTTAGAAAACGATAGCTGATGTTTTGGATTCCTGCACGAGAATAATAAAAAGGATGAAGCTCTTGGCGTTTATCAACACCTGAGGGATGCAGAATGCACGACTTTATTAAACACCCTTGGAGGTAAGTGGACGCATATCTGGCCTTTACAATGACCCGCGGTGGCCTACTGATGTATCGAGCCAGCGCTGCTATCATCCAAACAGTCTAGTACCAATTTGCCGACCCTGGAAAGGTGGAAGGCTTGGTGGGCTTGCGGCGCGTAGGGTAGTTGTTACTATTTAGTATTTATTCACAAAAGCTGACGTTTGTGCAGACCTCCCCTCTTTCAGAGCCTCGAAGAGTCAAGTTGACTGCAAACTAGCCAGCTCAATTCCTCCGTATCCCTAACAGAAAAATCACGAAACCTAGATTTCAGTATGATAGGCAGACCAACCGACCGTATAGAGTTAACATTGATGGGAAATGGGCCCTTCTCACATTATCTGTCTGAGTTATTGTGTGAGAACACGTGTGATAATGAGACATTCCTCCCTGCGGTTCATTTTCGAACGATGATTTGGATTTCTGTGACGAATTTTCCTTTCTATAGAGGATTATTTTGTCACCTCCACCACATAAGAGGAAGCGCAGAAATGCTTGAAGTTGTTGAACGAATAGTCACAGTATAAGAAGTTTACTGGGAAGAAACGGATAGAAGACTGGCTTACAATTTTGAATATCCAAATCAATGTATCCGAAAATGGCTACATCGCGAAGTGTTACCAAAAGCTAATTCACAAAAAAACTGGTTCGTTACATCTCCTCTCTTCCGTCATACAAAAAAGTGTGTTCGCCAAAAACGCTTATAACACTCACCAGTGTGTACAGAAGAACAGCGCATGACGAAGAATCCTTGAAATTGTTGCGGAAGATAGCCATTTCTAATGGATACGAAACGGCGACTCCACCCGATAAATTCAGATAGACAATACGTTCCAAAACGATTTGCCTAGCGAGAATTGCACCCTGTTTTTCCTACCCTTCATTTCTGACGTAATACGCACAGCCACAAAACCTTAAAAAGGGGCAACTCCAGAGAAATCAGTAGCAGTGATCGATTTACCACCAAGTACTCCCAGGTAGTTTGTAGTCGTTTCTATGACCGTCCACGTACAAGGCAAAATTGCATAATTTGCCCTAAGGGTAGAGAAAGTGATTACATGAGTTCGGGTACGGTTTATCTGATCGCTTTTAAAGCGTACGGGAAGAAACACATTGATGAAATGGGTACATCACATCATTGTATCTACGTGTAAAAGCGTGTAAAACAACACCTAGACGGTAAGCGCAAAGCTAAACCAAATATTCCATTAGCGTGTAGAGGACACAGAGACACAACGGGGAAGATTTTGAAGTAGAGGCCACCATCTTCGCACAGGAATCTAAAACATCAGCCCGTAAAAACCCTCAAAGCATCTTGGATAAATCCCAGGAAACGAAAACTGAACTGCATGGAGGAATATCTCATTATGGTGCCAGATCTCGCACAATATCTCACACTCGTATTTTACCGTGAGAGGAGCTCACTGCCCAACCATGTGAGTTCTATTCGGTTGGTCTCTCCGTAGAGAGCGGTGAGTGTGTGGAAAAGCTATTTTGTTTTCAGTGGGATTGATATCCAGGTTTCGTAACCTTTCCCTGGACTTATGGAGGTGTTCGGCTGAGTGGATTGCAATCAAGTTGATCTTGCCTGTCTCTGGAGAAAGCGAAATCCTCCGAAACGCCAGCTTTTGAGAATAAACGATATAGTAGGAACGCCTCTTGCGCTTATCAAGAAAGTGGAGAATTATTGATCAACGTAGAGGTTAATAGAAAGCCGGTCTTGGGAATTATAGGTGCAACATCGGTTAGCAATTTTCTGCAAAGAATTTAGTCTACACTTCCTCCAGTGAGTTCACATCGTTTGCACATTAGAACCGCTTTCTACTCTAGCAAAATCGCCACACTGCAAAATTCAAGCGATTTAAAAAATACACACTTTTAACAAAATTCCTCAGTTATGATGTACAATAGTTTTCGTGCTGATGTCAGCTATTTAAATGAGAACCATTTACTGAAATAAAACCCTCGATGAGATATCATGTTTCTTTAAAATTCAAGGTTACAAGTGTATTGGACACAATAAAGTTGAAAAAGCTCAATATATATATATATATGTACGTATATATATATATATATATATATATATATATATATATATATATATATATATATATTGAGCTTTTTCAACTTTATTGTGTCCAATACACTTGTAACCTTGAATTTTAAAGNCGTTGAGGGGATATATATATATATATATATATATATATATACGTATATCCCCTCAACGGTTTCCCGCCTCATCGTGGTGGCTGGGATGTGTTCCTAGTTGTCGGGCTGCGATGTACAGCGGGGGGATTCGTCTCTCCGGCAGGGCCTCCCAAGCCGAGAAGAAGTCCGACCTTTCCATCAGGAAGCGTGGCTAAGAGTAAACCAATACCAGGATACCATCGTCGTGGTATCAAAGTCGCACGGTGGCAAATCTCCCTCTGATCCACAAGGGCTGCAATGTGTGTGGTGGTGAAGTCCTGGAGTAGACTTTGGCCAGGCTGACCTCGGGATTCCAGGAAACCACAATGGCTTGACCAGGAAATCTCCGAAAAATGGAAATTATGCCTTCGCTCGCACAACCAGTGAGGGCGGGCCGTTCAAGTGTAAAGCGTATATGCGTATATATGCACTCAAATATTGCCGTTTTTGTTATTCGTCAGTATCCAAGTAGTGAAATATGGAAATAACACAAAATAGAACATTACAGAACCAAGAACAAGACTGGGAATAAGTGGTACCTTTTAACTAAGAAGTACATAAATGACTACATAACCAACATGCATAATGACCTCAAGACCTTACCTTATGGGGCATTTAGAAGACAAGACATCAACTGTGGTGCAATTCACAACGTCGATGTAGGACTGGCTTACTGGTCTACGGCCAGTAATCTGTAGGGAACCTCGTCCTGTAGACTTCACCAATTTTACGACGTTCGTTATGTCGTAATATTCAGAATGATTAAAATACAAATGTACATCAGAAGTAAGTGGAACTCTAAAAATAAGACAGTATACAATGTCAGAATAAAGGGAGAAAAGTGTAAAAAGACAAGGATAGAGCTATAGGCGTTTATCTACCACTTAGGAATGCGCCATGCATTCGACTTCACTAAGCATCGTTGGATGTGACTAAATGTATAATTAGGCCATACAATGACACGCGGTGGCCTACCGATGTACCGAGCCAGTGCTGCTATTCTCCCAGAGAAGTCTGAGACCAATTTGCCGATCCCGGAGGGATGGAGAGCTTGGTGAGCTTAGCGCGCCGGGATCGATCTCATGTGCATTGCAGGGTGCCTCCGACTACTGCGCAACACGCGCTCTGAGAAAAGTATAATCACATAGTAATCTCAGAGACTTAATACCTGAGATGTGTAATCGAAAAAGAACGACCACGTATGAAAAAAGTCATCAATTCTACAATGAATACTCCTATCCTTTAAATCCTTATTCACCTATTCCTTCTTTCATGACAGTATGATGTGAAATATAACAGCAATAATAATGCTGACATATGAGCAAAACCCGGAATCTCAGTTGGGTTTCGAACTCGTGATTACTTTTCCCAGGGGGGCTTGCATGCTGTTCACCACACCAACCGTGGATCCCTGCGTTGCGTTTCTCCCAGCCGTTTTGTGTTCTCGTTTTTGTCTTTTTTAATTTCGTGTTCTTGTTTTGCTTTATCATTCGACTTCCATCTTTGTTGGTTATGACGTTAAAGCAAAAAGTATTGGAAGGACACCATTAATCGATACTGGATGGGGTAGATAACCTTCACATGACAAATCATCCCGACTGGAGTGTGTTTTTCATCCTACGTTTTACAGGTGGCATCACTGTTTTGAAGAATGCCATTGCAGTGGGCGACGAAGACTACAAAGTTTACCTCTGGGAGTTTCGTTACCTTGGACCAGACCTACAAGGAAGATGTGCGCTCTACTACGTATCGTCATTATACTAGATGAGTGGTGGAAAATGTTCACTTCATTTTTTGGACACCGATACTTACTAAAGACATTGGCGAATAAGCGTGAGTCCATTCAACCATAAAATCTTTAAGAAATAACTAAGAAGAGCTTAACAGTTTTAACGGTTAACAATCTAGGAAATGAATCTAGTAATTTAAGACTGACTATCGGTTACCTTGACTGATAAGTGACTTCTGTAGTTTCGTTTAATTCAATCACAACATCGCTTCGATCAACTGTGAGATTGTGTTCGTTGTCGAAACAAAGTGCACAGCTAAGAAAGCATGATAAGACGAGACCTGTCAGCACTGAACTGGCCTTAACGCCTAAAAATATGGGAATATGAATAGGCCACTTTTAGGATAGATGAAATTCCTAGCTAAAAACCCACCTACGAGTCTTAACGACATCAACGGAGCCGTTTAATTTTGTCTGAACCGATGAGTTGAATAATGGAAAATAGTCGTCCAGTAATCGTAAATCAGCTCATTTAACAAGACAGGAAACGTCCAAACAGAGTCCTAAAAAGAAATGAAAATGAACATTCTTTTTTAATTTGCGAGTAAAAAACTCTGGCGATAAAAGCGCGAACAAGTAAAACTACTACGTTTCACAATGTCCGGAGCACATAGGAAACGTAAGAACTCATAAATTTTAAAAACGTTGTTGGAAAATCTAAGTAACATCTACTCAACAGCTAACAAATGAAGGCGAAGAACTGGCCGGACGCTTCCATACTTCTGCCTATTCTACCTGCTAACTGTGAATTTTTCATGAGCGAACCTAATATCTCAGTAAAGTCGCCAATTATGTCCTTTCGAACTCCAGGTATCCCAAATAAATCAAATCGCAAAACAAATCTAAGAAAGAACATTTTTGAGCAAATTATTGAGTACACATAGGAACTTCTCACGAACCACGTCAAGAACATCTGTGTTGGATAAGTTATTGATTGAACAGGAGAAGTATAGCAAATAAATCTTTTGTAACAAAACAAAGTCGGAAAGAACGTGCATTGAAATCAGTGCGCACGGTGTGCATACAAGTAAGCTGCTCTAATTATTAAGCTTTAGATGTGAAGCGCAAATCTCTGTGTTCAAAGTGAGTCGGGATTCCATCGAAGAAGGCGTGCAATCCTAGTGAAGTACTGCACTAGAGTCATGGTCTCTATAAAGTTTTTTTGGAAATTGCAACCTAGATACTCAAAACCGAAGAAGTTAAACTTTTTCCTTCGCTTAGTCCGAAATCATGGACGATCCTAATAGAACAGTCGGAAAGCATGGAACGGAATTTTTATCGCCACAATTTTGTCGACGTCCAGCGAATGCAAAGCAATAATGGGTGTCATGAAATAGAAGAATTCATGAAAAGCTCGTTAGTAGTTTCTACGAAGGATGTAAAAAAAATTGCCTTCCTCTATGTGAAAGAATTTCCATTCCAAAACTCATCTCATCTCGCTGCCACAACATGTGAAAATAACTCTGGTCCACTTTGTTTTTACCTAGGAGGGACCTGAGTATAGGTTGGCCTGTGTGGGATTGAACCAACGACAATTTTGTGTTATTACTCGGCATCTCTAATACGGCTTCACAGCTTTCAAACGATTCATAACGAAAAAGTGGTGGATTCAACCGTAGTGTTAAGGAAATGTGATTCACCTTACGTGTCAGACTCTTTATGACTAACCATAAGCACTTTTCCCCAAGATAACAGAGAATGGGAGATATG
The DNA here is from genome assembly GCA_900624975.1 of Angiostrongylus costaricensis. NCBI lineage: Eukaryota > Metazoa > Nematoda > Chromadorea > Rhabditida > Metastrongylidae > Angiostrongylus > Angiostrongylus costaricensis. The sequence continues at coordinate 78,857 of UYYA01004244.1, forward strand.
ATGCAAAGATGCTTGCCAATACAGAACTGTTGCCTTATAAGCGGAAAAGAAGGGGCAGAGAAGAAAATTCACACTCGCTGTGTAAAGCGAACTGGAACTTCTCCGTGGTTGCGATGATGGATAAGGTGTATACGCTGGAATGGTGAGAAGCAAATACACTGCAAGGAAATAACTTGATCATTTGACGATATTAGAAGCCAAACACCATAAAAAATGGAGTCGCTCAAGAATATTACGCAATATTTTGCAGTAATATTATAATTTTGTCATTACGATTACGAGTGTACGATTGTACAGTATGTATTATGTATTATGTCAGTATTATGTATTTGTATAGTGTACGATTTCTTCTTACGCGAGTGTGGCGCAGTGGTTGGAGGCGCCACTACGTCACACACTTCGAATCAATCCACGCGTTCAAGACCCACCAAGCCTTCCATCCCTCCGGAGTCTACAAATTGGTACCAGACTTCTCTGAGAGGATAGGAGCACTGGCTCGATACATCGGTAGGCCACCGCGAGTCATTGTAAAGGCCAGATATGCATACAATCACCTACAAAAGATGCTTGATGAGGTCAAAAGCATGGTGCATTCCTCAGGGATCGACCAACGCCGAGAGCTTTATTCTTTATCCTTCTATCCATGCGAGTGTGGAGGAAATTTGCATACCCAACGAAGAACTTATTAAGGTGGCGAAATTTTCAACTCTCTAACAGATTGGCGATAGCACTGTTTTTTCTTGATGGGCAAAAACGAGATTGTTAACAGCAAGATCTATACAAAACAATGCTGGTTGACGCCTCGGCAGTTTCGTGTTCTTCAGAACCTGTGAGAAATAAACTGACACAGAATCCACTCTGTCAAACACTACTGTAACCTCAACAGACAAAACTTAATAGGTACATTTTTATCCGCAAGGTGAGCAGCTTCTTCTAAACGCTCACCGTTTTGTTGTGAACAACCTGGAAGGTTTACAAAAACCAAAACGGTGAGTGTTTAAAAGAAAGTCTTAACTTTGCAAATAAGAATTTTGCATTAAGTTTTGTCTACTGGGGTCATGATAACGTCTAACTGAGGCGATAGCGCGTCAATCTGACCGTTCCAGGCTCTGAAGAAGGCGAAACCGACGAAACAGCAGCCAGAATTGCTAAGATCCTGAGAATGACGATAACAGAAGTGTCAGAATTTTCTCCATATGAAGAGGACTATGTGTTCGCTTTTATTTTATCTTTTTTTAAAATCTTTTTTATCTTTTATTTTATCCAAGAGTGACATCCCTCCGGAACGACTAAATGAAACTCAAATTTCTGTGTTTACGTTGTTGAGCTTACGAGAGGTTGATCACCTGTATCACCTGCAGTCCCGTTGATCGTCGAGTGACTCGAACGGGCACCAGTAAATCTTCCATTTTTCCCTGTCGCGTGCAAGAGTAGCCCAGTGGGTTCTGCTCGCTGTAGGGACTCGTCGAGCATCATATCTTTCCTCAAGGGTCTTTATCAAGAACTCTGACCATCGGGTTGGTGGTCTTCCTGCAGTACATTTGACATCCCGAGGAATCCAGTCACTAACGGCTCTTGTCCATCGGTTGTCATTTATACCCATTACGTCTCCAGCCCACCTTATTTTCGACTGTTTGGGGTACAGAACAGCACCTCTGACTTTTGAATGTTGACGCAGGTCGGAGCTTCGATTGATAGAGATGTTTATTCGGATGCTTCTTTTTAAAATTTTTTAAATTTAATTTTTTTCAAATTTTTTAAATTTTAAATTTCTATGGTTTTTGCGATGATCTCTCCTAAACCGGGAGGCCTATGTGCTACAGCATTCACAACATAGTGATGCAGTGTCCGGTTGGATCCCCATAACTCGAAACACTTCACTTCCTAGCAGAATGTCCACGAGAAATATCGATTTAACACGAGGAGAGAGAGACAGAGGTGGCCAGAGAAAAAGATATGAGGCGGTCTACTTGGATACCTGGATAGCCCGTCTTCACCTGTTGCGCGGGCCCCAGCATAGTTTCCATTCTCCTTAGATTTGCTGGTTAAGCTATTGTAGTTCACTGGAGTCTTCAGGTTAGCCTGGCCAAAACCTGCCCTAGGTCGTCACCACCACAGGCAGTCGCAGCTCTTGTGGATCAGAGGAAGATTTGCCACCATGGGACTAGTTTGATACCGGTACGGTAGTGGATCCTGGTGTTGGTTTACTCTTAGCTGGGCTTCCTGATGGAACCGCCGGATTCCTCAGTTTAGGAGACACTGCCCGGGTTGATGAATCCTTCCGCTGTACATCGCTGCCCGAGACCCAGGAACACTTCCCAGCCATGGCGAGGAGTTAAGGAAATACAAAGATGCAGATAGTAAACGAGATGGAACAAGAGATAGAGAGTATGACAGACAGAGATACGGAATGAGTTAGAGACAGTCAGTGAAAGAAGCACAAAGGTGCAGATAGTGAGTAAAACGTAGCGAGAGATAGAGAAAAAGAGAAATTTGAGGCACATATTAACATGTCCATAAAGATTAGCAATGATCTGTGTTGCTGCAAAAATGAAAGTAGCTTAGTAGCTTCCATACTTAAACCAGCATATTTCAGATAACACTCCACTTTAGTGATTGCAACAAGAACAATTGCAATCTAAAGATCCGTGTCTTGAAGGTACAGGTTCTCTATCAAGATAAAATCCTGACCTTCTGACGCCTACGAGATGTACTTTTCTCTCCTTTTCATTTAAGTTCGTACGTGAACATGCAGTTGATTGAACAAATGGGATTTCGTCAATCGGGACATGACGGTGTTTCTCAGTGATTCTTTTCCTTTTTTTTCTGTTTTATGGCTACCGTGATCGTATTGAATGGTCGGCTACCTAGTACCAATCTACCGATCTAGGAAGAATGGGGAGATTGGTTAACCTGAGGTTGGTATCAAACCACTCAAAGCACCACGATAGCTGCGTGTACTTCACGGCATCTCTATCAAGGTGAAATCGTGACTTTTGGACGCCCGCGAGGTGTACTTTCCTGCTCTTTTCCGTTTAACTTCGCACTATGAACATGTAGTCGATTGAACAAATGGGATTTCGTCAATTAGGACATGACAGTGTTCCCGTTTTTTTTTTTGGTTTTTACGGCTACCGTGATTGCGTGGAAGATTCCATGGCTTTAGATCTTACCCAAACTTTTCCTAAGAATTTCAGTTTCAAACGGATTTAAGATGAAAGAACTTGATAATTCATGGAAGTTATACATAGTCTTGGGGCGACAGAATGAAATCTGTTCGATAAGTTTGCAAGTTCTCTGGTTGATTCCGATGCGCTGTAGTTATCGAAAAACTTTTGACAATTACCAAAAAACTGGTGTCGTGGCGAGGACGTTAAGATCATCTTGAAAAACTTAAGCACATTTGCTTGTCCGAACTGTTCTAAAAGATGACGTAAGAAAGAAATAATGTACTTTAACAATCATAATGTAGCAAATCACTGGTACGACACAATCAAGTGTTATAATACTTACTTGATACTTGAACGGGCTATCCTCACTAGTTGTGCAGGCCCCAGCACAATCACCATTTTTCGGAGATTTGCTGCTTAAGCCATTGTGGTTCCCTGGAATCTCGAGGTCAGTCTGGCCAAAGTCTGCCCTAGTGTTATAATACCAATTTTAATCTCCACATATCGCTAGTCATAAAATCCAGGTTTTTTCCTTAATTAAGTCCTCAATTCGATCATTTATAGATGGGAAGGATTCGCACTTATTGTCGTAAAAAGTTCAGAACTGGATTGAACGGCATGAAAGTGCGCTCCATAGCTAAATGTAAACCGTTGTTATTTCCATGAAAGACAATGGAAGGATCGTTATATGAATTGTGGACAATGCATAGCTAACATAAACAAACGTTAACATGATAAAAAAGATAACCAGAGGGTTAGCCAACAACACCAAGAATCAGAAAAGAACAAATAACAAATAGAAGTGTGTGCATCACATAAAGTTGACGAGAAGTCAGACAACACTAAAAGAATCCTCTAGAATGTAATCGAGGAAGTTCATTAATATGACTATTACTCACTGATTAACCAGTAATTCGGGGAGAGTGTAGCATTAGACTGGTTAGACTAGCTCTGCAATGCACAGGTGATCCTTGGTTCGGCTCATATTCACCAAGCTCTTCATTCCTTTGGATTCGGAAAAATTCCACCAGACTTCTTCGGAGAACATTAGTAACCGTAGTAGGCCACCTATCCATTCAAACAAGTCTGCCAATCCTCGATTGAAGTCGATGCATGACACATCCCTCTGGAGAGCTTTCTTCGTTGACAGCTTTATCCTTTATCCTCTAGAGTTCCACGGGTAGCAAATCAGTTTGTAAATCTTACTGAAACTTTAATAACTAGTCTTCTCGACAAATTAAACTTGCCACAGTGGCAATGATAACATGCATTTCTAAAGCGTCATACGTCAAAATTAGTGTTGGAGTAAAGATCAAGTAGATACAGTAAGTAGTAAACATACAGCAACTTCCGTTATACCTATAACTAAGGACAATTACGCCTAGAAACCAATATGAACGGATCCTGGCCCATTCTAAATGATGTGCCGGCAGGCGGTTCAGATGATGGCGCGTGGACCGTAATTGCACTAGCTCTAATTTACTAGTATTTCACTAAAATATTTTACTTGCAGGATGCTTGGACGGCGCGTCCACACTGATTGTACAGGCGCCAACATATTCTCCACTTTTTGGGGTTTTACTGGCTTAGCTATTGTGGTTCCCTGGAGTTCCGAGGTCAGCCTAGCCAAAGTCTTCCTCAGGTCGTCACCATCCCGGGCAGTCGTGCGCCCTTGTGGAATAGAGGGAGATTTACCACCATGAGACTAGTTTCATACCAGGGCGCTAATGGATCCTATGCTGTTAGCTGGGCTTCCTGATGGAAACGCTGGACTCCTTCTCGGCTTAGGAGACCCTATCGCTGGGATAAATCTTCCCGTTGTACATTACAGCCCGACACCCAGAATCACCTCCGAGCCACGATGAGGCGGTTCGAAATTGAACACGAACTTTACTATGCGATTATATGAACTATGCGAATAACTGGCTGAAAATGAGCAATCACTTGAAACTTTATTGCTGAATTTCAAAGTTCACTGCTATTTATATCGACTTCTATGGGCATCATACTTGAAGACTTGGTCTTGTGCATCTCTCTGTGGTTCTCAGCTATTCACTGCACTTTCATTTTATTTTTTAGAGTTGATGGCTTTTCATATCCTGCATACTCTGAAACATGGTGCCGAACTGCCTTCAGAGCTCGTTAATTACATGTACTCAACGGGAGCATTCTTGGTCAGTCAGCCATTTCCTTTTCATTTGTTTTCGTATCTTGGTGTGTTAGATTTTTTAGAAGATTTCCGTATAACTTACTACGACGATGCTTAAGTAAGAAGTCGAATAACATGGTAATCAGTCCGTTTTTCCGTTTTCGTGGGCCACTTTGTGGTAGCATTATGAGTCTTTGAAGAATTTGTACAGTTTTTGAATACTCTTTAGAATCAAGGTGTTTTTGTGACCTTAGAGACAGGACGTTTTTGTTCAGATTGTGGAATTGCAGTGCTCATTCTGAGTCGGCACCGTGAAAGTTTTGTTTCTGGTAAACAATTTTCTGTACCTAGAGTAGCATATTCTTTGAGAGAGTAATTCAAAAAACTAGATTATAGTGGTTTGTTATTTGCTCTTAGTTGTGCTCTGTAGGAACCAAAGGGTCAGGTATATGTGGAGATGTCTACATGGAATCGCCTGAGATAGGTTTACATAAGCTTTGACGAAATCCGTCCACAGACGCTGTCAGACTTCGCAACGAATCCTAGACTTGAAGTCTCATAAATATATTTCCTCTAAGTTGCCCACATGTAAGTTGTGAATTGGAATAAGTTGTGCTAATATCCAAACAGTTTACCACGCTATCGTGGCTGGAGGGTGTTCCTGGGTGTGGGACTGCGATGTACAACGGGAGGATTTATACACGCGATAGGGCCTTCCAAGCTAAGAAGTCCGATGTTTCCATCAGGAAGCCCCGTTGAGAGCAAAGGATCCACCACCGTCCTGGTATCAAACTAGTCACATGGTGGCAAATCTTCCCTTGATCCACAGGGCGGCGACTGCACGGGACAGACTAGCTAGGCAGACCTCGAGACGCCAGGGAACCACAATGGTTAAACTAGCAAAACTCTGAAACAATGGAAATTTTGCTGGGGCCTGCACAACCAGTGAAGACGGGCTATCCAAGTATCCAAGCAACTACTAACCAAACTAGGTTTGTATTAGGTGGTACATCTTGGTATAGTTCGAATAGCAATGAATAAGAACTATGTTCCTTGTGTGCGGTGCATTTGAACCAGTATACCCACTGGCTTGTTGGAGTTATATGTGTTTTGAATGCAACATACCCGTATAATTATGGACAAAAACAGTGAGGTGGACTTGTTCATTGAGAACAAATGTACTGCTATATTACAAAATTTTAGCTTCTTTTCGACGTTGAACGAGTTTCCATTTTTATACATTCCTTTGCGGGAGGCTGTTCTAATGTAAGAACCATATCTATCATTTGAAATAAACAACGAATGCTTTTCAGATATTGAAAGATTTCCCCGAAGGACATGAATTTGGGATCGATTACAAATCATGGACTGTTGGTCCTAAGTTTATGGGTTTGAAGATGATACCAGCAGGAGTACATTTTATCTATTGCAGTGTGAAAGGAGCTCCGAGAATAGGTACGCTGTTTACTTTTTAGCAGTTCGAGTAATTTTTAGCCCTATCTCTTTAGAACAGTTAATTTGGTGTCATTTCTGAAGTTTTAGCTGGTAATATCATGTATTATGTATTGTTGCTGGTATTATTGCGCTTTACCAATGATATGCCGCCTCATCGTGGCTGGGAGGTGTTCCCGGGTGTCGGGCTGCGATGTACAGTGGGGGATTCGTCCCACTAGTAGGTCTCCTAAGCTGAGAAAGAGTCCGTTGTGTCCATCAGGAAGCCCGGCTAAGAGCAAGACGACCCGGGCAGACTTTAGCTAGGCTGATTTCGGGACTCGAGGAAACCACAATGGTTAAATCAGCAAAACTCCGAAAAAACGAAAATTATGCTAGGGTCCACACAGCCAATGAAGACAGGCCAGCCAAGTATCCAAGTAAGTAAATATTGCGCTTATTACGACTTCCTTTTTCTTCTGATCGCAGTAGTCGTCGTCATAGGAACAGCTACCGCTTTAGATGTATATGAGAGTATCCAGCGGCTCTCAGCTCTAGCGATCCGTTAACATTCATCTGTACCACCAATTACCTGTAGTCCCGTTGATCGTCGAGTGACTCGAACGGACGCAAGTAAATCTTCCATTTTTCCCTGTCGCGTGCAAGAGTAGCCCAGTGGGTTCTGCTCGCTCTAGGGACTCGTCGAGCATCATATCCTTCTTCAAGGGTCTTTATCAAGAACTCTGACCATCGGGTCAGTGGTCTTCCTGCAGTACATGTGACATCCCGAGGAATCCAGTCACTAACGGCTCTTGTCCATCGCTTGTCATTTATACCCATTACGTCTCCAGCCCACCTTATCTTCGACTGTTTGACGTACAGAACGGCATTCTTGATTTTTGTTCGTTGACGCAGGACGGAGCTTCGGATCCCTTCCCCTAGTTGTGTGGAACGGGATACTCCTAGCATCGTCATTTCGACTGCGCGTTCAATAACGCAGAGTGATTTTTCATCCTGTTTGCGCAGCGACCAGGTTTCTGATGCATACGTTAGGGCAGCAAGTACCGTTGGGTCGATAAGGTGGGCACGGAGTCGGGTGTTCCTCGTTCTCCCCACTACTTCTTCGATGCTCTTGAAAGCTCTCCGGCCGCTCGTTTTCTTGTGCTCAGCTCTGGAGCTAAGTCGTTCATCGTATTGATTTCCCGACCTAGGTAGACATAACTGAACTATTCGGAGATATGAATGTGTCGTTTTCTTGTTCAGCAATCGCGAGGTTTTTAAACAGCATACATTTACTTCCATAAAAACACAATACAATACAACGCTAGCTGACGTTTCGGAGCCTGGAAGGGTATGCTGATATACAATCTACTAGGCCAAACGCTTCAATAACACTTACAAAAAGACGAAAGACTCTTTGGTAATTACATGATCAACAGCTTCTCGAAAGAAGACCCACCGCTTTTTCGTGACTTTCAATGAGGAAGTTTAGAACAGCTGATTATAGTCGCATGTGGTTGACGACTGCACCATCCACCACTTTTTCGTGACTTCCAATGAGGAAGTTTAGAACAGCTGATTATAGTCGCATGTGGTTGACGACTGCACCATCCCACATCAAAAATCGATGCGAACGTACGAGATCAGGTCGCGTATGATCTCCGGGCATTCATCCCTGCTATTCATTGTAGGGTTTTTGGCATTGATCCAAAGAGCCTCAAGGAGTTTTCGCGCTGGTGTTTTGGACTCCTCTGCAAGGATATTGACTTCTACTTCAAAATCGTCTCCGCTATGCTTTTGTAACCTATGCGTGCCTAGTGGGGTGCTTCGTCTTAGTTTTCGTTTGCCATCTAGGTGTTCTTTTATACGGATACACAAGGGTCTGCCCGTTTCGCCAATATATTCATCTCCGCAATTATTACAAGAGATCAGGTATATCGTACCTGAACTCATGCAATCACGGTCCCTGCCGTAAGGGCAAATTTCGCAATTTGTTGTTTCACGCAGACGGTCATATAGGCGGTTGCGAACTAATTGGCGCCGTAGAGTAGCCGGTGGTATTTCGACTATCGCTACCGATTCCTCTAGACTTGCCCTTCTTAAGCATCGTTTTATAGCTACGCTTACTTCATCGCTTATAAAAGGCAACATAAACGGGATTTTGTTTTGGCCAAGTGTTTCGCGTGGGCGCGTCGTTCTCCTTGTAAACTTATCTCGTGGGGTTACTATTTCGTAGCCATTGGAGATGGCTATTTGCCGAGCCAAGCCGCGCGATTCTTCCTTTAGTTCCGTGGTAGTGCACACAGAGGTGGCTGTTCGGAACATGTTTCTCACAATCGCCCTCTTTGTGTGTGAAGGGTGGTAAGAAAGGAAATGAACCGAGAAAGGAAATGAGAAACCGAGAGAAAACTGGCTTCCGTTTTTGGACGTCTAAATAAACCTATCAAGTAGCGGTTACCTGACAAAGTGGTACCGAAAGCCAAGTAACAAGAACAATCTTGTTAATTTCCTTTCTTCCCACCCTTCTTTTCATTTTTTTTCCTTTCTTCCCATCCATTTTTGCCTGACTCCTCTTTTGACATCAATGTTATTATCGTTGTAGAATGGTAATACCTTCACTGTGAAATTTTTGTGCAGCTCACGAAGAATCTTTAGGTACTGTGTAGGGACTCCTTGACTATCAAGGGTTTCCAAGACTGCTTCCATCTCAACTGAATCAAAGGCCTTCTGTAAATCGATGAAAGTGAGACATAGCGGTCTTTTGTACTCTCGCGATTTTTCAATGAGCAATGTTACCGTGTTGATGTGGTCCATCGTACTAAATCCTCTTCGAAACCTGCTTGCTCCCATGGCTGTTCTTCGTCTAGTGTTCTGCCAATCTTGTTTAGGATGAGTCGAGTGAAAAGTTGGTAGACGACAGGCAGCAGGCAGATTGGGCGGTAGTTGCCGATATCGTGTAGATCACCCTTCTTGAACAATAACACGGTCTTCCTTGTCTTTCGCTGAGTAGGGACCTTGCATTCAGATAGGTAACATGTGAAGAACCGAGCCAGTGTCTTTGCGAGGACAGTGGAAGGTTCTTCAAGTGTTCTGATCTTACCCTGTCCGGACCTGCTCCTGTTCGATTTTTCACCGACGATATGGCATGTCGGATTTTGGAGGGAGAACTAGTCGTACAACATATCCATCCTCCTTTATTTCATATGCAGGAAGGTGGAGGTGGCTATCGATGAGATCTCAGTAGTATTCGTGAACGATTTTCTCCATTACCTTTCTGGACGCTATAACTGTTCCGTCTGGGCGTAGGAGTGCAGTCATCTTGGCATCGTAATTGGCGATGCTTCGGTGGACTTTGCGAATGCTTTTCCCAACCTATGCAGCTTCGACCATTACTGCTTCTCTTCTCTTTTTAAGATCTTCTTTTATCGCCTGTCTGTATTGTTTTGCATGTTCGGACGTTAGTTTGCGGTTGCCTGCAGCTCGTACGATTCCACGCTGGCGTATCAGCTCGGGTGTTTCTGGAGAGAGACGTCTCTTGGTGATTTTCGAACTCTCAGCTTTCATAGCGCTGACGTGAAGATGTTGAATGAATCGACCGTATTCTTCGTCGATGTTATCGACAACGGCATCTTCTCAACAGCTGACTAATGAATTGAATAAATCTGTTTGTTGCATTCTAATCTGTGACTCCAAATTTGATGTTCTTCAGACGTTTTTCTTGATCCAATCGTGCCATTAAAATCGTCAATGATGACCTTGAAAAATGTATGGTCTTCTCTGTAGAACTTCTCCAAATTCATACATATAGAACTCTTCGACTTCTTCTTCGTCTTAGTTTGATGTCAACGCGTAAACGACACATATTGTCAAAGCCGGCGTTGATCCACACCTCTTCAATCTTCAATCGTTCGATTGAGGTTGTTAGTTGTTCGAATGAATCAATGTTCATGAACAAACTCGTGTTGAAGAGTACGCCCACGCAGCCGACTTCTCTACTGTCTCATGTTCCGAGGAACAGTTCTTCTCCGTTGTCATAGATGGCGTTGAAAGGCTGGCGTCTCCTCGTCTCGGCAAGGCCGATGACGTCATGCCTTTTCTGTCTTGCTTGCATGAGCAAGTCTTCTATCTAGGACTTGGTTGCAAGTGTGCGTGCATTGTTGGTACAAATCGTCACCTTAGCTCTTTGCAATCCAAGTAGCTTCCACTGGCCCTGAGATTTTAGCAGCCTCTCCGTACTCGTCCTGCCCAATGCTGTCGAATTTGGGGGTTCTTTCGGGGTCAGAAGAATGAGGCCCGTTTCTTTCACTGTTTTAGCTTTTTGATACCCACCTATAGCTTACTGGACTCTGAACATGGAGGGTGGGTATACTCACGGGTAGCTTGCCAGGCTCTCACAGTGTGGACGTGGAGCTTATTTGTTGGAGGCGACTCCTAACCGCCTCCCATATACCCCAGTCACTTGATTGCAGACTTTTGGCCGAATTAGCTCATAGAATACAATCCGCATAAGCAAGAACGCACTCACACCGCGTGCATGAATACGCCTCGTAAATGCAGAAAGTATGCGCCAAATCGGCGCAGCATAAGCAGGAAGTCCATCCCCTGAATCCACCTGCGTCTCAGGGAAGCGAAGGTCACTTTTGGCCAGCGATTAACTCCCTATCCGCCACCTGGGGACGCGCCACGTAGCCTCGCGACTAACCGACTCGAGATCCCTCATTTGAGGAGGATCTGTGTGGCGTATATGTATAGTTCCGAATTACGGAGGAAATTGTAGTGGGATGGGATTTGGTATGTCAGTGACGAAAGAGGATGTAAATCCCCAAACAACAGCAGGCAAGTCAATGCAGCAATCCTATTACGCTCGTGGATGAAGTTTACGTGACATCGGAATGAATGGAAAAACTGCTGGGATTCTCGCTACACCTGGGTACCAGTCAGTTCAGGATTTTACCAAATGTAATTGAGAAGCTACTTATTATTGTAAAACATCATGCACGGATGTGTTCGGATTGATACATCGGTTCCACTACTGCTTAAGGTTTTGCATCTTCTCTCGTCATTATCGTAGTAAAGGCGTATTTTAGACTTTTATTTTTATAAGAATCTCTTTAAGAAACTGGTGGCGATAAAGGGTTAGATATATTAGCGATATATATCAATATAGTACATATATTACTAAGTGTATGTATGATCAATATGTGAAGCTAAGGAGAAACTTCTTTTCTAGATGGGTAGTAAGTTGACTGCCTACGATGGTAAATTGGCAGCTTAGTTTTCAATGAAGAAAACTGCTATGTCCACTAGCGTCTACATATTTCCTTGTGTAATTATAGGGGGGTTAATACACATTCACAGCTTCAACCAACCGGATAATAGGGCGTGAACATGAAGACTGATTGGCATAAATCAGCCCACAGTAGATAAAGTTATCTAGATGGTCACTTTTTTGCACCTTAAGTGTCTTCGAGTAAAATGCTTCCAACTCGCTATGTATTGGTGCATTCGAGGGAATAGCAACGGCCGATGCTTCCATTTTTCACCGAACTATGTGAGATTTTAAGGAAAAATGTTGGAGAGGAGCATCTCATATCGAACTTAGATCACTGATGGCCACAAATAAATGAAAAATGAGAAATATGATTGGTCTCTTCACATTGTGATTGGACGTATAGTGCTAGCGAGTCAGGTCTCTGTTGTTATCTAAGCACACCACAAGTGTAGTATGTAAATGGAATCGGCATCTATTTTTTTTTTAGAGTTAATCATAGTAGAGTTTGCAGCATGCGTTTATCATTTCGTTATCATTACGCTACTTTCTATGTTTTTAAAGTTTTGGTTTTAAGCACAACGTTGCTGAGATATTTGCAAAACTCTGGACCGCAGGTGTCTATGGTGGGGAACGAACGCGCTATTATCCTTTCCGGGGAGTAACGCGTTCACCACCACACCATGCGGGTCCTTTGTTTCGCACGTCTCTCAGCTATTTCTATCGATCTTTTTGCCACAGCAATCACCCGTCAGCGGGGTTGATCTGGGGAGCGCAAATCGGCATAGAACCCAGTTAAGCTATGGCTGTAGTTGAAATCACAATGTTTAACGTAACGTTTAATCTCAGCAACGTTGTGGTTGTATTTCGCTTAGTAACCTGCCATGAAAATTATAGAAGGCAGAAAACAAAACGTTAAACGTTTTGGTTTTAGTTGTACGGTTTTCCCGTCGTAATGTATGATTATTACAAGTTCTTATCATCTGAGAAACATTCTAATTTTAGGGTTTTTCCACAATTTTAAGTCAGAGGAAATTGTGGTGAAGAAGTGGGACAAGTTGAAAGAGACTTTTTCAATCGAAATTGTATCCGATGAAGAAGTATGTTACCATTATTCCTTCCGTTCTTGTTTGCCAATTGCTAGGATGATTCAGATATTGATGTGATGCACTTTATGTTCTTTCAGGTAAATAGATTCAGGATGAATTTGAAGAACATCGATTCTTCGTTAGGACCTTATCCATTTGAAAATTATCGAAGTTGGTATGCTTTAACGGACTTCATAAACCTGGACACTATTGAAAGGTAGTCGTTGATGTTTCGACCTAATTGTTGTATTCAAATATCCTTGATTTATAGGTTAAATCCGTTAAAAGGCCAAATATCAGCGCAGGCTGAACTAATAAGTATGGAAACATGTTTAATGGAGAACGAAGAGGTATAATTCATTCATTATTCTTCTTTCTTCCCACAATTTTATGGTTTCATCTTCCAGTTGTTTCTATGAATTTCTGCGTTAAGCTTAATGCAACGGTTGGGTGCAGCAACAGTGTTGATCGAGAGCATCCGATCCGCACTCGCTTCGTGGACACCCAAGGTTTGCCGATAATGAAAATCAGAGAAGGTTATGAGATCCGATTTATGGCAATACCACAACTCGTTGTGAGTTTTTAACAATTGTTTTATGAGTAAAGGGTCATTTCAAACGACTCATAGCATTTTCACCTTATTTCAGACTTAATCATGGTCTCATAACTGGTTTGATTAATTTAGATTGACGAAAATCGCGTTGGAATTGACTACACCGACCGACTGGAGCGAGTAATACGACAGTTAGACGATGACTGGAAGCAATTATTAGCAGAAATTCAGTTCGCATTTGCTTGCTTCCTTATCGGACAGGTTTGGATTCAGTATCTTTGTTCTAGTTTTTTTTTAAATCGTTCTACCTCTTAACAGCTCTACGCAGTTTTCATACTATCTTTTTTAAATTACTTTCTGATTTTGATTTGAACCAGTGCTCACAAATCATTTGTGATTTCATTAACAACGCCTCTTTGAGAAATTTCACATCCGGTCTTCCGGACTGGAGTCAGGGGCTGCTTGAGTCTTTTAGAAAGGTCGAAATTGTTTATTTCCGCCTCTGTTTCTTCCTAGAAGGTTCTCACAAAGCGACAACCGTGCAATCGAGGAAATTTTTTGAAATCTTCATCATTTGTGATGTTGTTACTTCTTTGGTAACTTCTTAGAAAATGCGTTTATCGATTCTTTCGGTGAATTATACGAGCGGTCCATCTATTGTTATAAGGATAGTGCTACGAAACCCGAACGTATTAAAGTTGCATAGGAACTCCTTTTTCCAAAAAGTACATGTTACGCCAAAGTATTGTGTGTGGGATGCAACTATTGCTTTATCTTCGATCGTAAAAAGCTTTACTGAAAATTCATAGAAGTTTCAAGCATAAAAGAGCGGGAAGGTTAGCTGGAACTGGAGAGCTTGGCTGAAGGATCTCTAACACCTACCAGAATTTCACTAATTGCAAGCTAAAATGAACGCCAGACGGAACTTACTGACTGCAGAAAGGCAGTTGAATAGGTCATCCATGACTTCTGTTTCGATCTCCTAGGCATTCTCATTCACATCCTGTTACATTATGTGAAGTATAATGAATTCATCTCATTAACGGTTCTCCTTTGCGAAGTTTGACAACATGACATCGTCGAAAAATCGTGCAAAATACGTCGTCAGCAAAGCCAAACTAGAACGTCTACAAAGTTTTCATTGGTTTTTCACACCCTGTTTGTAGAACGCAAAGTTTCTGGTCAGCAATCCCTATTAGAAACATGTTGTTCTACATGGTACAGATTCATATTCTACCACTTGTTCAACACTGTCTTTTTGGACCGCAGGTGCTGCGTGGGGATCGAACACGCTATTACTTTTTCCTGTGGCTGACGTGTTCACCACCACAACATGTAGGTTCTTCGTTTCGCCTTTTTTTTTCCAGCTAGATTTCCATCTAGCAATGTAATCAGCAGTCACCCGTCGACCGGATCGATCTACGGAACACAAATCCGCGCTGAACCCACTTAAGCTGAAGCTGCCTCCCAGCGGTTTACCGCCTCATCGTGGGTAAGAAGTGTTCCTAGGTGTCGGGCTGCGTTGTACAGCGGAGGTATTCATCCCACCAGGAGGGCTTCCAAAACTGAAGAGTCCGGCGTTTCCACTAGGAAGCCCAGCTAGGAGTAAACCATTACCAGGATCCACCACCATACTGGTATCAAGGTCGCATGGTGGCAAATTTCCCTCTGATCCACAAGGGCGGGAATTCTCTTTGGTGATGACGACCTGGGGCAAACCTTGTCTACGCTGACCTCGGGACTGCAGGGAACCACATTAGCTAAATCCGCAAAACCCCTTTAGAAATGGAAAGTATGCCTGAGTCCACACAACCAGTGAAGATGGGTCATTCAAGTATGAAGTAAGTAAGCTGAGGCTGTAGTTGAAATTACAATGTTACATTGTTAACTTTTTAACTTAACTTTTAAAATACAATGTACAGTGTTAACTTTTCATCTACTTCCAACTACGTGGTGGTGAATACGCTAGTACCTGGAAGAGGTGGTAGCGGGTTCAATCACCAGCGTAGAGACCTGAGGTCCGGAGTTTTGCAAATATCTCAGCATCATTGTGGTTGCATTTCATATAATACCCTACTGTAAAAAATTAGGGTAGGCAGTAAATAAAAAGTTCGCATTTTGTCTTTCGTTTGCACATTTTTTAATTGGGACGATCTCGACAAGACTTGACGAAAAACATCAATGCCAGGCTTGAAAGAGGGTTTAGAACGATAGGATCTTATCGACAGGTTAACGAAGCTTATTGAATTATGGTGTTAGTATACCATGCCAATTTGTCGCACATTTATCGATTTCGACTCTTTGAGAACAAAGTGGTCATTTAGACTCCGGATATCGAGGGTGTGCTTGCTCAGTATCGGTGGACAAGAATCGTTAAACAGCTCTGAAACTTTACGATGAGGATTTTTTTGTTCTTTAAGGACTTTTTACCTATGTAGAAACGGATCCAACTGGGCATTACTGTTTCGCTTCTTCTCCTCTCCATTCCTCTACACTGCTGCTAAGAACATCATGCAGAAAGTGGGATAACATGGCAGTTAAAGTAGGTGACCGGTGTCGGTATTACCTCCGTTTTGCAGGTCACATCTTCCTGGTGACATCAAGCATTGTGTAGGCGTAACGAATGACGAGCGATTTCGACAGCGCATGCAAAGAAAATTTGTAACGGATTACACCTCATGGAAACTGTTCTCGTGGAGTAGAATGGGTTTTCGTAATCCATTCACCTCAGTGTTAACAATTATCTCAAGATATCTTCGCTTTGTGTATTTGAGCTAATTAGTTATCAAGAGTGAGTTGCAGAGCTGGCTAGGAGGGAATGAGCGGC
The DNA here is from genome assembly GCA_900624975.1 of Angiostrongylus costaricensis. Classification (NCBI taxonomy): domain Eukaryota; kingdom Metazoa; phylum Nematoda; class Chromadorea; order Rhabditida; family Metastrongylidae; genus Angiostrongylus; species Angiostrongylus costaricensis. The sequence goes on from UYYA01004244.1 coordinate 95,344, forward strand.
TTGGTGAAGTTGAAAGAATCGCGGTAAAGTAATGAAAACAAAGAACGTTCTGATGTAAACCTGCGTTATTTAATTATTGACTGTCCATTGCTTAACGTACGCTTCGGAAATGTGGACGCTATGTAAGCATGATAAAAGCTCTGTTAGCTCCATCGAACATGTTAAAGTGAAGGTGAGATTATGAGGATTCCTCGCATAGATGAAATATAAGATTCAGAATGCAGAGTTTTGCTGACTATCAAAAATTAAAGACAGTGCCACAAAGACTAGGATGTCGGAAATCACGTGGGCAGGTCACTTGATGCGTCCTAACGTGAATTTGTGGACAAGAGTCGTTAATGACTTCTGGTTCGACTTCATGTTAAACGCACGGCAGGTTCGTCATAAAGATCCTGTAGGAAACATATTGTGCTATTCGGATTTTGACAGAGCAACATAAACTGGTAGGCAAGGGAGAAGTAGAGGGCGATCACTAGTATCGCACTACGATGAGCTTCTGCGAGTTGTTTGTTAGCTGTTGGGGCTTCCTTTCTGTTTTGTACTGTCTTTTACGTGATAGTAACAACCTAAATGTTATTCTTTGTCGTGTTGAACAGTATATTTTCTTGTAATGCTGTTAGCGAATAGTTCTGTCTCTCTTTTTTTTTTTAGGTATTTGAAGGTTTTGAGCAGTGGAAACGGTTAATCCACCTATTATGTTGTTCTCCTTCTGCACTTGGTCCAAGATCAGAGATGTTTATGTCATTCATCAGAGTATGATTACCTTTATTTGTACTATAATTCAGCAGTCGTGACGTCATAGATATCACGTTCTCAGGGACGAATTATTGTCGATTTAGGTCTTGTTTTTCGAATTAAAAGAGTGCCCTACAGACTTTTTCGTCGACATTGTGTCACGAGACAATTTCTTAACTACAACCTTGTCTATGTTGTTTGCGAATATAAGGGGTTGGTTTCATTATTCGTTCATTTTGGGTTGACATAAATACAGGTTCTTTAGCGTTATCTACATTATTAGTTTGACATGTTGACACCCTTGTGTTTTCCATGGTTATAGTTTTAATAATGTACAGCATTTACCTAGGTAGGAAAATTTATTGTCGGCGTAATATGATTGTGACCTGGAAAGGTTATTTCAGACTCCGATGTTGCTCCACCCGAGCTGAAAAGGAAGTCTATGCAGTTCAAAGCTTACCTCACTAAAGAATTTACGTGGGATTTCGAGTGTGAATAGGCTACTAGGTACCTCCCCTTTTTTTCTTGTTCATTCCCAGTTTTCATGCAGGAGTCATTGTGCTAGCTTCATTTTTATTATAAGAATTGTGTTTATAGAACCATACCAGTGACTCAGTAATAATGGATGAAAATGCAGTCATATCCAACTTAATAATTAAGGAAATAAATCTCCAAATATGTTGAATTGAAACGATACTACGAATTTACATATTGATCCACATATATCGGAAGTGAAAGTACTCAATACAAAGGTCTTTACTGGAAATAAAGCCGTATGAAAAGAATTGGAAGAGGCAATACATAGTGGCACGATGACAAGGCTTCTGAGAATGTCACAGTTTTTAGCAAGCATAAAGTGAACAAAAGTGAGATGTCCATCTCTAGGTTGGTAATTTGTTGGACATGACAACTGGAAGGGCATCTGCTCTGCTTTACAGATACCATTATTGAACAGCAGAAAGGAAGAAGCCAATTTTTCAACTATACCGAGGTCGAATGGACCAGTGGTCGTGTTTCCTATCAAGAACTCCGCAAAATAAACCTGTCCGCTGCGATAGGACGCTACTGTTGTTGTACTAATGAGTTTCATCGACTTGCAAGCCTTTGTCTGTTACAGCAGGACATAATGGACGTTAGTTCGAAAATAGAAACTTTAGGAATGTATTTAAAATAATGGACCGCTAACACTTGGAAATTCGAGAATATTCTGTAGAACATTAACGGTGGTTACAATTCTATTTGCAGTAATAAGGTTAACGTAATATTCTTATGAATGTGGATGTTCCAAACCGAAAGCGAAGTCTTGCTATGATATTGTTTTCTAAAGTTGTTTCTTTGATTCCTCTGAGTGTGGTTCATCTGTTGTGACAATGCTAGGGATGGATTCGGATGGTGAGTGTACTGATGCAATGTGAAGAATTAAAGACTGCTGTGAGGTTGAGGAGTACTCACACAACGAGCAACGAATACGTTGTGGAAACAGGTCAATCATGTGTGCGAACTGCTTATGCCGGATTAGTAACAGCTCCGTCTTAGACCTATAATTAGCGATATGCTACAATAGAATTCACATGACATGCATGTAATCACCTTTAATATTCTCTAAGAAGTTGGATGCATGGCGCATCACTAAAGGGATTGGTCAACGCTGAACGTTTCATGCTTTATCGTTTAAAAGAGGATTTGAAGGTATACTAAGTTGGAGTGAAAGAGATGATAAGTGAGGTTGGAACTGATGAACTGTTGAACTGGCCGGACAAACAATTCGTTTTTACATCTTAATTTGAGCACCACATGGTGATTGATTTCGTGCGGTTGGATATCTGAATGCGTACGTACTGAAAGACGTGGAAATACTGTTGTGTACCATGTAGGGAAAATTAAGAGGTCTTTGTGAAACAATGGTCGTTCTGTGGTGTTCCCCAGTTGATCACCTACAACCTATCATGTCCGTTTTGCCCATGACCATGCCTCTAAAAGGAATGGGAAGGCAATTAAAACCTTAGAACTTTTGTGAGCATGGAAACCTAGAAACGAACATGCGACACTCCAGGTTTCCTTCAGCCCTTACGAGAAAAAAGGCACCGAACGTCGACGAATCGTAGTCACTAGGAGGAGATTGAAAGTTGTTCATCATTGCAAGATTTCTTTACGTTTGGATTTTAGAGGAAATCTCGAGGACTGTTAAAGCTAGTTCCTTAGGGAAGCTCGGATAAGTACCTTTTTTGTGAGCACATCAATGTTTTAAAATTTTCTACCTCATTCATCACTGGTGAAGTTAGATAGTATGTGTAGGTCCATCGAACTTTCAGAATTCTCTTAATCATTTAGGAGAAGAAGAAGCCGAAAATCGAATTGAATTAGCGTAAAATTGATCAGAATCTGGTTCTGAATGGGATTTCTGCAGTTTGACAATCATGCATAGAACATGTCGCAGATTTTTCACCTTGTGCATAAACCGATGGTGTTCCTTCCATCAAGACATCGAAATGTAAGGCAGCTTCATTAACATTGGTTAGTTATGATTTATGGACATTTTATCCTAAAAAAAAAGGGACTGAATCATAGGCAGTTCAAATCTGGTTGCCACTTGTTCCCCACGAGTTGTGGTTGTTTTTCAGTTACCACATTTTTTCACAACATCTGTGGAAACCAGAAAAAAAGCGTGATGTGTGGCAAAGTCAACTATTACACTTACTATGCTATGCGCGTCTTATTTCGAAATAGAACCAGATTTCAGAGCAAAACACGCGAAAACGGGGTAGTATTTCGTGGGTGATTGATCGTTGGCCAGTGACTACTGTATCGTCTACATCGCTTCGACTATGCTTATTCATTATTACGGTATGTGATGTAGAATCACGTCATTGCCGTTGGTTAACGATGAATGAATGGAGGCGGATGCCATTCGGATTCCAAACAATCCTCGAAACCGCAATTACCAACAATGCAGATTTTTTGGCAATACAATATAGTGATATGAATACCTTACTACTAAATAGTTGAATTATATAAATAACCGTCGATTGAATGTACCAGTTAATTAATCGCCATGAATGATCAGACGAGAGCATAAGGCATCAGAAATATGGAGGAGTGCATTATGCGTTTATAGACAACGAAGTCTCCAATGGTCTACTGTATCATTGTGGCTGATGGTACCGCAATGACGAACAGCAATGCACGGGGCGTGCATATACTCCAGCAAGTTCTCCCAAGGCGTTTAGAAGTTCGACACTTCGATCCAAGAGACCGATTAGGACTCAACATGTGTAACGATTCACAGCTGTGCTGGGTGTCACCAAGTCACATAGTGGCAAATTTTTCTCGCGATAAACAATTTCTAACGACTCTCCAAACTCCAGAGTGATAAAATCTCGCTGAGCCACCAATTTACGAAATCAATGGAACTAACGGGTCAATCAAATGCGTACTAAGTGAGGTGTTGAAGTGGGTGAGCAGAAGCTGTTTATTTTTCAAAATGAGACTGTTGCAATCAAATTTGTTTACATAAGTGAACAACTCGAGGTCAATACCTGTACATGCACTGATCGCAGCTGTAACTTTCGATCATTCTCCCTTTTTTTTCTGGCACATGCCTAGCGATGTGCTTCTCCAGCATTGCTGGACTCTTTGAAACATGTCGACAAAATGGACATTTGCGTGAACCTGAAATATTCAATTTTAACTGCAAATCTTATCTGTTGTCATTGATGAACTCCATTGCTTAACGTACAGTAACCTGTGACGAATTCGAGAACGGATACGCCTACTATCTATTTTTAAACGTGCAGTGACCATCCAGACCAGTCGCTATATTGAGTAGTGAAAATATTGTAATTAACCAATAAGTATTATCGTTGTTAAAAGCATGAAGGGATAAAGCTTTCAGCGTCGGTGAATTCCTGACGGCTGCATTCAATTTCACCAAGAACTGTTAGAGGTGACTGAATGCATATCTGGCCTTTACAGTGATGGCCTGCCTATATATCAAGTTAGTGCCGCTATTCTTCCAGACAAATCTGGCACCAATTTACCAGCCTTGAAGGGTTGGAATACTTGATGAGCCAGTGGCGCTAGATCGAATCATCAACCACGTGTGCACTGCAGAGAACGTTTAACCACTGCGCCACACCACCCTTCTCATTGTCAACAACGATATAATAGTGATTTGCTTTTGACAAATGATTGTTAATCGATACTTCTTGTGATACGCGAAATTTGAGGGAGAGTGCTTCAAAGGACGCTGAATGCATTATGCTCTAATAAGGAGTCATTTTCATCCCGTCAAGCTGGAACTTCTATTGTAACATCCGGGCCATTTCCCTTTCACACTATAGGACACTTTATTCAGACGGACAAGCGAGGCTGTGTTGTATATTGTGTTTTTAGTACAAGGAAAATGCACTAATTCACCGCAAGTGATGTCAATGAAAAATATCTTTCCGAAGAAAACGTCCAATTCGAGAGTCCGATTCGTCGTTGAGTGTGTTGGCTGGTGGGCGGCACCACCACAATACCGTGTTATTTATACGGTAGTCTTAAGGTTTAGAGCATAGATTGTTCACAAATTGTAGAAGGTTGTATTTTGAACAAAATCAGTACAGCGATGGCTAAACATTACGATTAAAAGTAAAAAAAAGCCTCTAGGTTTTCAGTTTATGATTCTTTAGGAGAATCAACAGTTCTTGGTTAAGAATCCTCTATTTCAAAATACTCTGTAGATAATCTTACTGAATTTAGAACATGATTAGGTGATTCGATATCAACGGTAGAAGTGGGGATCAAAAATCCTTCTTCTCCAAGATAACTTTCCGCACAAGGGACTCAACACTCACCAAGATCGATACTATCTGGAAGCGGTATATGATGCCTGTAGTACTTGTGAAAGTGAATATACCGTGCTTCTCGAGTCGAAAACTGGCATCCAGCTTCATCACACCTTAAGTTTTCTCTTTTAGGATCAATCCGCGACTAATTCAAGTTTCCTAGAGAGAAAAAAATTAAGTGCAAGACCTGATTGGAGGATTACGGTGGTAGATCGTGACATGGTACGACACCGAATTATATCTACCGTATATTTTCCGACATACCGTACACATAAAGCCGCCTTCAACTTTCTCAATGTACTTCTTATTTCGACACCAGCCTACAATACAAAGGCGTTATTGAGGTTATAGGTCTAATCATAATAGGGGGTTATAAAAAAGGATCACAGATTCTTTTTCTTTTTCTTAGCTCACCAAAATGTTGTCAGTCGGTACTCTTTTCATGATTAGCGCGATGCCATTCGATGAGTGACATTTTGAATGTGCTTGGATTAGTGGAACGAAGAAAAGAAACAAAGTTGACTAAGCGGTCAACGCTATACGTCGACTACGGTGATGTTAGAAAGTTGGCAGGCAAAAGAGCAAGGTCAGGACCTCCGACGATTACTGTTTGTAGTACAAGTGTATGATGAGTCCCATATTATTACAAGACTTATTTATTTTCGATCAGAAGCTTTCTTTTTGAGCTTGAAAGGGGAAATTCATCGGATCTGCAACTGTTTCCTAGAACAAGAAAAACTCAGGTCTATTTAAACCTGTTTAAACTCAGGTCTATTTAAAGTGTCTACAGCAGAAAAACTTCAGAGCGAAGTAGCGCAGTTGTACTGAAATCACCTTCTTTATCGTCGTTTGGTATAATTTTTTCGTTGAATACTGTTGGAGTTGCAATCGGTGAGGATGATTCTTCAGTAGAAATTCTGAAGCAAGCAGAATTTTCGTTCAACATTTGGTTTAGATAGAGTGGATTTTCTAAATGCTTAATCGGTCTTTTCTGTTGGACACAGTGGAGTGTGCCAGAATCATTTTCGATCTCTCATAAGAGTTGTAACACTATGTCTGTGTGAATGCCGAAAAAGATAAACACCCGACCGACTGCATAAACGTCGAGCGATTCAAATGAACTAGAGAAAAATGAAGGCTGACAAAAGATAGCTCCGTATTACTTCTGTTTCCTAATCCATCTTCTATGCCTTCCAGTCTATTCAATGAATTCCTAGTTTCACGAAAAAGACTGTCTATGAATTTTATATCGACATCGAACGAGAGTCATGGAAATATTTAGATTGCTGAAATCATGTTGACGATACGAAAATTTGCCGAAGAAATCTGACTCGAATACCTGCTGTCGTCAATTTGTGACGTTGGCGTCGATTGCACTGAGATTGTCTGATAGGGAATCACGCTGTTACCGAGTGTCGATGCTAATAGGCATGGTTGCATATAAATCGCGAGAAGAGTATGCAAATATGTTTGCCCTAAAGTGGACTTCTAACCCATTTAAGCTGTGAATCACCTGATATCATTTTAGTCTTCGCTTTTCGACGGTTCTACTTCATATGAATCCGCGCTAGATTCAACTTAGATGGACCTGTTTTTGTATTTGTATTGTGCCGAAATTCTAATTACGTATTCAATCCCACTTATGCTATTATGGTTGCTCGTCATATGGGAGGTCCAAATCCAGTTTAAGATGAAGATACTTGTGCACCCACCAAAATGGTGGATTGGGGTGGTCAACCGCAGCCCAGTACCGGATATGTACTCGACAGGTGGCAAAGTGGAAGGAGATGGATATGCTGTTTCCGGTGTGTCGGTATGACATCTTATCTCCCCATGTAACGTAGATATGTTATTAATATGAGCATATTTACAGATAGAATCAGCTCGAGAAAAAAAAGAAAAAATCGGCTTTCTAAAACCGCCTTGTCTGTTGCATCAGCTTGCTTGTAAGAAAAAATGCCATACACGGCAGTACATGATGTCCGTCCCAAAGAAGAGTACAATATACCCCAGGAAGTCCATCTCAAATGTAAAATGACGACCCTTTAGTTCGGAAATCACGAAAAAGTTCCTATTTTGTTATTTCAGTGGTTTCGTTTTCAACTGAAGACGATTAATTGTCAAATGTGCTCAGTGAATTCGTTTGTCTTCTTATATTAACACCACTTTCAGAAATAGGAAACGAGCTAAAGAAAATGGTTCTCACACGGGGGGCTCAGTGCGATTATGGAGAATTCTGGTTGTGATAAGAGAGCAGTAAGTGAGTTTGAGTCCTGGCTCACTGCTAAAAGTTTACTTTCTATCGTTGGTACTTGACAATGGCGAGCAACAGCGAGAATCTGCAATGACTACTTTTTTTTAATTAGTAGAATTCAGTAGTGTTGTTCTGTCGCTGCTAAAGTTCATGTTGACAATCACCTCTGCATGATCGGCCTGCGTATAGTTCAGCTCACCCGTATATAAACCGTTGAGCATTGCCTTGAAGGCATTAATTGAATTCGGAATTTCCCTTAAGTCGACATCGATCTTTACCACAGACTCTTCTGGCTGGCGGTTAGCCAGAAGGTTTCGAAATTGTGTCGAAGCTGACGACAAGACTAATTTATGCGCCATTACTGACTCGTCTGTAATATTCTCAAAAAATTTCTTTTGAAACATGATGTTGAAGGTTTTCTCTTGGACTTTCGAGAGCTGAAAAGAAAAAATGAGAGAAGCTGCACATGCTGTTCCGGTTCTCAATTGGCATGCGTAGAGTTTCAGCTTGCAGAAAAATATGAATTTAAAAACTGTACACATACAACCGTGCACATCCCTACCGACGTCGTTGCCTTCCTTATTACTTCGAACGTTAATACATGTATCGAAATCGAAATTGAATCCATAATTTTCTAGAAAACTGTCCGTCTGAAGGGACATCTGGAAAAATAAATCGGAAGATCTTATTCGGCGGATATTTTCAAAAATGAGCTGGTTGATGAGCCGACATTGCCGTTCAGAATATCACAAAACTTTGTGAAATCGGAAGCAGTGTCGAAAACAGCTACATCACCTTAATCAGAACAAAACATCCATAATCGAAAATATTCGATTTTGTGGTGACTTGATCTTTGTTTCTACTCGAATATTAATCTGAGGTGGGAGATTTTAATGAAAGCGTACGGATTCTTAGTCGTGTGTGTTTTGCAAAGTTACCTGATTTTCTCTATGAATGAAACGTAGATGAGGCGAGTAAAAGCCACGAAAACAGAGTAGGAAAGAAACACAACGTAGTGAATGTCGACGTCGTTGAACACAAAAGCGACTGTGTGTGTGATGGTGTGAGTGGATTCGCGGAAGTTCAGAAAAGTAAAAAGTGAACGGATATCTATTGAACATACGAATGTCTTCCATCTTGTGGATTTTCAAACGGTTCGCATTTCGTGCGAGAAATCTCGAAGAAAGAAAGAAAAAGTGAAGAACTGAATGACTGTCCATGTTTGGCGTGTAGAGAGTCACACTGCGAAAATCATCAACGTGGTGTGGAGGAGCTTTTCTTCTTTGAAAACAACGTATTAATGTCATCAACTTAAATAGCCATGCTACGAGTTTCTGCTTAGTGCGGTGGTGGACGAGAATAGGTTTTCGAGGATTTTTCATAGAATTCCCATGTGTGGTAGGTGATTCGCAATCCTGCTCGTCATCGAGTAACTCGAATCAGCACCAATAAAGTAACCGTTCATACCTGTCGTGCACTAGATCGCGCCCGTGGACTAAATATACGGCCTTTTATTCTCGTTGCCTTTAAGATGGCTATAAATAACTATGGGTAGCGGTGTCACGACTTAGGCATACCCTTAACAGTGATTTTGAAAGAGAATGCCAGACTTGTTTAGCTGGAAAACCCTAATTAATAATGATTATTACCATACGTCTCAGTTCGACACTACAGAACATCCTACAACCACGATGAAGAGGCAAACTATCGGTTGGAGGTACAGGTCTTTAAAAAATAGACTTCGACATCTTAGCTAGCACTGCTTGTTCTTTCCAGAACGGCATGTTACAGTGATATCTTAGAAGTTTGAAACTTGCATCGCCTTGCATTCGAAATCGTGCGAAACTCGAGCTTTTTTAAGGCACCGATCCGACTTCAGTGTTTGTAGGACGGCCTAATTCATCATGTTTTTGACATGGTTTTCAGTCGGTCACTAGGATCTCGTAATTGCTCCAGAATAGATATCGATACAACGGATATAATCAATTTTTGATTATTTTCTTATAAAGAGAACTTGCAACTTGAAAACTTGCGAAAAAACTACTATGTCAGAGTGAATTCGCAAAGGAAGAGGAGAAAAGTATTCTGCTATTAAATTGCTGAGAATAGAAGATAAAATTATGATAACAGGATAAGAAACAAAAGGATTATGATGGCATCCGATGCGAGACGAAGGCGCCACATCGAGAAGAGGGTCAACTGTGGACATCCATCGAAATGGATCGTCGGCTCTGATTAAGACGAAGACGTTGGAACGTTAGCCGAATAAACACCTCTCAACCTCGTGCAAGCTCAACAATATAGACACAAATTGGTTGTGAGTTAAGAATATTAAGGAAAATAATCATTCTAGATCATTTTAGGACATCAAGAAGGTGAAGATCAACCTACTTTCTAGTGCGAAAGAGTTACGATTGTAAGAATCCGTGAAGAAATCATCACTAAACTTCTAATTTCTTTTAGGAATACCCTCAATCAGAAATAGATGTTCAAAGAATAAATTTGAATGAAATACTCCACGATGCATGAAAAAATTTAATAGGGAATATAAGTATTAAAAGTAGTAAATGTAAAAATAACGGAGAAATGGTTGAAGAATAAAGAGAAGTTCATATAGAGCAGTCATCAACTAACTTCGTAGTGCACAATCGTTGACAATCAACGGAACGTTAACTAAATATATTCGGTAAAAGTGGAAACAGGTTACGTTGAAGATGAAGAAACAGTTCATTACTTGCAAGAGAGCGTTGGCACGAAAACAATTGAATGGAGCGACGATGAAAAACAAGCACCTGAGGGACAAGGCTAAGGCGGAGCGAACCGACAAGAATATTCTGTCGAACTGTGAAGACTCAGTGACATCGTTGACCACACTAACCAACGAATTTTACCACTAGAAATTTTTCAGTGGCTCTGTAGTCTTTTCTGCTTGACTACGAGCTCCAACTCCGATCTTTAAAAGCACAGTTGTTTACAGATTGGTTAAAAATAGTTGATGTGATTGATTTTATCTTATAAAAGTGTATATAAGAAATGGTGTCTACGAAGTTCATTACTGAGAAAAGGCAGTAGTGATTAAAAGAGGCAAAAAGCTATGTCACTTTGAAGTCGTCAATATTTTCTGCTACACTTGTCAGAAGGAACCTAGAGTCGATTCTCTATAGTTCAGTTAATGAAATGAAAATACACAATCTGCACCGATATCTTATGATCAGTGATAATGTTGAAGTCCTTGAGCAAGCCTTATAAGAGTGTTACAGTTACCGTAATCGAAGCACTTCATGCCAATGAGGTTGGAAAGTGCGCCCAGAAATTTGACTCGAAATAAACAACATATTTAAACTCATTAATTAGCCTTTTACGAAAGCCATTGAAAAGTTATCACAGAATTTCGATGGAGATTACTTTGAAGCAGTTATTACCTCGGTTCTGATGTTCAGCGTGGTCCTAAATATGGGGGAAAATGGAGGAAAGTTGCCAGAGTTTCCACTCATAACACCACTCCATAGTATGGATAACCTGTGCGGTCTCGTTCAAAGTCTTTATTATATCCTATTTTCGTTATTGAACGAAAGTTATTTTTTTCGTTACTACATTATGCTTTCTTTATTTTATAGAGAAATTAGAAAAAAATGGGACAACGATGGACTAAAATTCAATCGTCATTGAACCTGAGGGACACTGCATGAAAAGAACATATTTCTTGCCTCAAAAAACCATTTCTCAATGCTAAATATATTTCTGCGAATTCGTTAGCTCTCAAGGAATGGTAGGGACTTTTACCTGCATCTGGAAATCATGCGTACGTTACAAGTTACTAGGGTTAGAATATTATGAATGATGGCCGGTATCGGGGTTTTGTAGAATGCAATGTTACCTTAGTGACGGTCATTCCACCGTGGCCTTTGTATTTGAAGCAGAAGAGGTGATGAGTCAGGCCATACCATGCAGCTTCACGACGACCGACAACGCTCACAATCATCCATGACATTCTTTCAAATCTTTTCGCAATTCTGGATTGCCGAAGAACAATTCGAAAACTGATCCGCTTCAGGAAAGTTTCATAACATCAAAAAAGCACTCAATCCGACAGGAGAAAATTGCAGTGACGCAAGTACGCACTTATGAGAGAGAAGTCATTTAAGAATGGGATAGAGCCAGTAAGAAAGTAAAAATGTTTGTTTCGAATCGATAAGGACTCGTTTCAAAAGTTTAAAAAGTTCCAATTTTATGGAAGATTATGTAACACTCATAAATATCTCGAACGAAAAACCAAGGAGTATGTGACCCAACAGTTTTATCGATTTATAATCTTTCTCAGAACTTGAAAAGTAGGCAAAAGCAATGCGGCTGTCTTCCTTTGAAGCACTATTACATTGAAACTATTGTTTTCAATCTTTCACATCGTAGGAAAACGAGTACAGGCTCTCATAGCCGAACTGTTTGCAAAAGAATAAACTCAATATTTCGCAAATACTTCTATTTCTTGGTATTATTACTTTACTTTCTGTGTGCCATACCATCTTGGTGAACGTCAGCTGAGCTAGGGAAACAGAAGAAATTGTGGTCTAAGCCACAGGTTCCCATACAGCTATCCACTCCTACTTAATAGCCCTTCCACTTATGACTGCCCATTTCCAATTTTCCACAATGGCGCTTATAGAACGGACTAAAATCGGATTTTATAAAACCAATTTCAGTTATTCAAAGAATTTGTTTTTTAAAATGATTTTCTCGTACTTATTTAGAAAATTGTTCGCTTTTAGGTAGTGTTTACATAGATTTAAAATTGTACTTCTAGGTTGTTTAAAAGTGTCTTCGCTTATGAAGAGAACTTCACACGCAAAATTTCATCAAATGATAACCGATAATGCTTTAGAAGGTTAGAGAAGCATTGATGGATGAGCCATGAAATCGACTGGATTTGCAAAATCGTAGACGTGAATGAATACATATCTGGTCTACACAATAACTTGTGGTGACCTATCGATGTATTAACTTGGTTTTCTTAGCCTTCCAAACATGATTGGGCCGAATTTCTTGACTCCGGAGAGATGCGGTTGGCTTAGTTGACTTGGGCTCAGGATTGGATCACATCTGTACTGCTGGGTACCTGTGGCCACTTCACAAAACGATTTCTATATGAAGAATATTTCAATGGCTTTTATAAATCGTTTTCCAATCCACGAAATGTTCTCCTCCTTTTCTTCCATTGGAAGTCTCTTTTTGAGTAGATGCCATCGATTTTAGGTTTCACTGCAGCTCTAAGGGAAGGAAAAGTTTTCTTAGAGTTACCAAATCGCAAGTCATACTGTAATACTTACTTTGATAATTGGACGGCCCGCTCTCACTGGGCATGCGGGTTACAGCATAGCTTCCACTTTCATTTTGTAGTATTGCTGATCTAGCCATTGTGGTTTCCCGCAGTACCGAGATCAGCCTAGCCAAAGTCTGCCCCAGGTCGCCGCTACCTAAAGCATTCGCTGCCCTTAAGGGAGACTTGTCGTCATGCGACTATTTTGATACCAGGGTGATGGTGGGTCCTGGTATTGGCTGTATACTTTCACTTTTAGCTGGGCTTCTCTGAAAGAAGCGCCAGACTCGTCCTCAGCTTGGGAGGCCCTGCTAGGGAGATGGATCTCCTCGTTGTACATCGCATACGGTCACACAGAAACAGGAAAGGAACCTCCCAGCCACGATGAGGCGGTAAACCGTTGGGACGAAAAAGATAACACGTATTCCTGTTCGCTAGGAAAGGGAGGTTTCAAGGCAGTAATATTGAAATTTGCATTTGGAATAACGATTTCGACTATGTATTTGTCCTAAAATGGATTTGGCGTGGAATATTCGATTTCAACTGTTGTAATTCGCTCCAGCCCAATAGGGTAGTTCATAAGTGATTAATCTCATTTCGCAATTGAATGACGGAATTCTAAAGAACTAGGCAGAATTTTTTGGAACGTGAACATCTTTTCAAAGTGGTTCGTTCACTATAAAGGTTGTTTTTCAATTTGCATGCATGGTTTTAACATGGTACACATTGAGTCACTTTTATCATTGTTGTTATCACAGCTGTTATTATTATTTCTATTATTCCTATTACTACTAATATTGTTGCTGTTATTATTACATGATCCGACACCACATGTATCACACTATGGAAATTCCATTAATTCTTCCATTCGATTTGTTTCTTCGCATTCACCATCCATGAAGGTCTTCGAACATTGCGTGTGCGGGTTCGTAAGCTGCTTGAGAAGTTTCTTCATCTTCGGCATGAACGTCGCTGGCTGCTGGTCGAGTCGGTGCTCTCTGGAATGCTGTGGAAGCTGTGAGTTCCCACATTAATTGGAGGAAGCCAGCTGGCCCCGAACTAGTCTTGTAACATTTTCCCTACCCGGAGTGATGAGAGGCCTAGTGTTGGCTCGGAGCAGCGTCAAATTAATGAACGTTAACATTATCACTGCACCACTCGCTCAGTGTTAGCACAAGTTAAAATGCTTAAATTGCTTAAGCTTTTTTTTAGGACAAATTATTAAAATTTCGTGATCCTTTAGGCGTTGCGCAAGTTTCGTATTGATTTACGTATGTTGCTTCAAGAAGAAGCAACGACAACAATAACAACAACAACGACAATAGAAACAGAAACAAAAACAATACCAAAAACAGTAGCAATGAAATCTGAGCAAAAATTTTGGGCCAAATAAAAAAAACTTTAAAAATCGATAAAGTTTTGCGGAGAACTTCTTGAAAACAGTGCACATTTTGTACATCGTGTCTAGCGTATCATTTTATTACATAAATAGAAATTACGAACAGGATTTTGTTTTTCTGCTCGTTACGATTACAATCGTCTTCGGCCGGTGTTCACCTAAAACGTCTTGTTGTTTGTCTGTGAAATTTGTAAACTACTAAATGTAATAGTGTTCTCGCAATCGGTAACATTTGCTACATAAGGTGCTAACAGTTCAATAGAACTGGTTCATCTCGTTAAGCAACACGTTTTCCTGCTTGAACACAAAAAAACTGTACGACCAACCTGAGTAACAAAGAAAGCTGCAAGCAGTAAGTGGCGGAAACTCGACTGCCGTTCGTCTGCTCCTTGTTGAAAATTACCAATACGACAGCATCAACAGTGGCTACAAGAATAGCAGCGAGAGCTACAAATCGCTTAAGATTTCACAGACTTCGTAGGAACGAACGATAAAACCCCCACCTGAAAGGTTCCGGCACTTGAACAGCTGCAAATAAATGCTATTTTTTACCACAGGACTTGGCCTGGTTAGTGATACACTCGATCAGGAAGCAAAATATTGCTTGGACTTTTTCCACAGCACTCTCCTTCAATCCATACAGGAAAACCCTAGCTCGGCTATTTTTAAAATAGCAAGAAGAATCGACTCTAGCAGTATTCTACGATATTCACAAAACAAGAAGAAATTCCCCAAGCGGCAGACGAAACATCCTAAATGTTCTAAAACCTTCAAAGATGCTGAGATATTTGCAATACTCCAAAGCGCAGGTGTGTGCAGTGGGGAACGAACGCGCTATTACCTTTTCCGGGAGCTGACACGTTCACCACCACACCAGGAAGTGCTGGGATCCGTACAGTAAGTGTGATGACGGGTCGTGTAAGATAAAAAAAGATTCACCAATGCGCAACACATTTTGTTCACATTATAGCCATTAATATTGTAATGTATTTATGGATATTGGACGGCCCGTCCACACTGGTTGTGCTGGCCCTAGCATATTCTCCATTCTTCGAAGTTTTGGTGGTGTAGCCATTATGCTTTCCTGGTGTCCCGAGGTCAGCCTGGCCAAAGTCTGCACCAAGTCGTCACCACCACAGACACCTCCCGCCCTTGTGGGTCAGAGGAGAATTTTCCACTATGCGACTAGTTTCATGCCGGGACGGTGGTGGATCCTGGTATTGGTTTGCTCTTAGCTGGGCTTCCTGATGGAAACACCGAACTGCTCCTCAGCATGGGAGACCCTGTTTGGAGGATGAATCCCCCACTTTACATCGCAGCCCGACACTCAGGAACACCACCCAGCCACAATTAGGCGGCAAACCATATTGGATTGGATATTGTAACATACAGGAAAATATTAATAGCTGCTCTGCTAGGAAAACTTTCAGCTATATTTTAAACTCATAGTTGGTATGAATTTCTATAATAGCTTGTTTTAAGAAGAAAGGCTCACAAGAGCTGTTAGCGGTTAGTTAAGCTCACAGAAAAAGCAAAACTATTAATCAAACATTAAGATTTCTTTACGTAGATAAAGCTAAAAGGATAAAGCTCTCGGTGCTGATCAATCCTTGAGGGATGTGCCATGCATTCGATTTCCTTAAGCATCATTGGATGTGACTGAATAGCATATCTGGCCTTTACAATAACTCGCGGTAGCCTACCGATATATCGAGCCAATGCTGCTACCTTCCCAGGCAAATCTGGTACCAATTTGCCAAGCCCGGAGGAATGGATGGCTTGGTGGGCCATAGGAGCGGAAATGGATTCCACGTGTATGTTGCAGGACGCCTCCGACCACTGCTCCACACGCTCCCATATTCACGCAGATACTAAAAGAAAAATTTGATGATCAGGGGAATTGTGAAGAACTCAATCCATTACGGCTACTATGGCACACGACAGAGAAAAATGAGGACTTTTCCGGCCGCTGTTTGAGGCACTTGGCAACGAATAAGAGACAGGTAAGCTATGTATTCATGGGCATTTTCTACAAGAATGGTCTTTGTGTGGAAAAGTCTTAAGAATCGGGTGTATGTGATCTAGTAATTTGGCCAAGAATCTCTATGGCGTGCTTGTGTATTGGAAAAATGGTTACCTTCTGGTACGGGTTAATTTTTGAGTTCATCATTTCGCATTATTTCTTGAAATGTTCGATGAAATGATGTAACATACTGTCTTTTGCCTTCGGGATTAACGTCGCTATATCAACACCACTCTTTAATATTGATTAAAGAGTATTGAGCGTCACCAGAATTCTTCAAAGCCATTGGAAATGTTTACGTTCGTACACAATGGCATTCACAATATCTTTGCATTTTTTCAAGATTTTGGTGATCTTTATTTGTATTCTTTTAAGATAATAATTTGTTAAGAAGAGCCCTGCGCTCTGCAGTTCACTTTAAAAATATCCCGTTCTGACTAAGAGACGGTTAAAAGCACTATCTACACAGAGACAAAGAAGTGTTTTAAAATTACAAAGTTCTGTAGGAACAAACGATTAAATGAATGGAAAAAATAGATTAAGTTTAAGGGAAAGTAGGAAAGGTTAAAAAAAAAAGCTCAGCTGTGAAATATTTATAGTGGTACTTCTTACTGAACAGTTTAAAAAATTAGGCGAACTGATAGAATCGTAAGCGCTTGGCCGCTATTCTTCACAAGGAAATGCTAGACTGATTTTTGTTCAACAAGACGGATTTTTTTAGCTCATAACCCTTTCTAAGGGCAATATGGTGTCTATAGCAAACTAGACCAAAGGACCAAAGGGCTCGCTGTAGTTCCTATATTCAGACCAGTGGGTTTCTGAGCTTTTGCTTTAGTCTGAATAGGTATACTCGCTTGATAGCTTATTCAAAGCCATCCATACGGGAAGGGGTGAGATCAGAAAAGCAGCTCTCACTTTACGATTTGCAAAAATCCTTTTCTCGAAAAAGTTCATCGATCGATTGTTTGAATAACAAAAAACCGTCGTTTCATTTTAATCACTATGCTCATTGTGTAGAATGTTCACATACAAGAAACATCGAAATAGGTTTAAAATATTTGCAGAATACTTCCGTGTATCGATAGCAATTCATTTGCATAATGGACTATAGTAATAAAAAGTAGCTAGTAGCATTCATATCATTCATACCCACAGAACATAGTCTTTTCTGAAATATCCGTAATCCCTAAAGCAGTTACTGAAGAAACATTTTTATGGTCAAAAGAGGCTAGTGTAGCGCAGTGATTAGAATTGCGCTTCGACACACATGGGATCGATTCCGCGTCGCAGGCTCAGCAAGTGCTGCATATCTCCGGGGTCAGCAAACCGGTACCACACTTCTCTAGGAAGGTAGAAGCACTTACTAAATACATCAGTGGGGCACCACGAGTCATTGAATGGGCCAAATATGCACATTCAATCACCTTTAACAATGCTCAATGAAGTCGACTTCATGGCGCATACCTCAGAGATTGATCAACGCCGAGAGCTTTCTTATCCTTTTCATCCTTCCTTATTGTCAAAAAAGCAGAAACTCCGTAGATGACGAGAAATTGCTCGTGGTCGGCTGGTCTCAATCGCGAAATACGGTAGCGCGGCGTTGTGGGTTAAAGTTTGAGTGATATGTGGAAGTCAACCCATTTGTGCGACGATGTCACTGAGTCATCAAAAGAACATGTCTTACAGTTTGAATCTCAGTTATCAACATTCCTTGTTATTCAAAACAGTTCAGGTGAAGATGACTTCTTTGCATGTTAGTGAAATTTGCCCTTAGAGTTCATAATGCATGTTTTACTAGTAAAGGTGAACTGTAAGAGAATAATCATGATATTTGAGTCCGGCCCGTAATTGGGTTTGTGGGTGAATTGGGTGAGGTAAGATGATGGCCAAAAGAACGACGAATCATCCATATGACGTGTTTGAGATTTGACGATGTGAAATAACGAACAATGAGCTCACGACACGTTTCCTCTGTGCCTGAAATCGAAGCACTATCGATTAGGCAAATCGTGCATTTATGTCAGTCGCCAGAAATAAATAACAATCGCAGCGATGCTGAGATATTCGCAAAACTTCGACCCCGGTGAGATCGCACCACTATTACCATTTGCGGAGGTGTGATTTCTGATGGCGGCATTAGGTAGAAAACTGGTTGAGAGAAACGCAAAGCAAGGGCTTCAGTGGAGCAGTGTGTATTACACCAGACCCCGGAAAGTGTAATCGTGCTTCGATCTGACCTAGGGTCCAAGTTTTGTGAATATCTCAGCATCATTGCGGTTGTACTTCACGTCACACTCTTCCATGGAAAATTACAGCAGGCAGCAAATGAAAGGTTGACATAACTAACTATGTTTCAACTTTTTATTCATTGCCTTTTCTTTTTTCATGGTATGACATGAAGTACAACCACAAGGATGCTGAGATATGAGGTAAACTCGGAATCTCAGTTGGACTTCAAACCCGCGATTACCTTATCTGGAAGCTCACGCGCTAAAAACTACTATTTCATTTCTTTAGCTCACTATAACTCGATGCAAATATCGTATTTTGTTTTTTAAGTTTATTAGCACTAAAACCAGCTTTTGCAAATCGCGTCAAAAATTTCTCTCTAGTCTGTGATTTATATGTTCGATCGTGGAAAACTACATTTCTTCATTTTCTTTTCATTTTCGGTTTTTAAGCACTCTGTTTCACAGCACCTTCAGCGGTCCGCTCGTTAGTTCGTCGGCCAGTCATTTTATTCGCAGGCAAGTTTTCCATGGAAACTCGTCATGGCGATGCCGAACGCTTGAAGTGCACTAAGTGGATAACGAAAATCCATCGAAAAGCATTCGTTTGAGATGCGACCGAATTGCATAACGATGTAGTCGGCTGTAATATGAGACCATTAAGCTGCTCTCGATTCATTAGCTATTGCTCCATTGCAACTTAAAAAGAACAATTCGAAAAAATCTACCGCAAACGCGGAAAAACTACAGAATATGTGATCAGGCAAGGAAAAAAATTAGCAAAAGAAAAGAGAGCATATGTTTTGCCTTCCCGTGTGAACTCATTTCCATTCTCTATGCTTATTAGAAACCAAGTGGACTGAGCGGATTGTATATTGTAGGGCGACTTCCTTTTAATATACGAGACTTCTTATTTCACGATCGTGCTTAGGTATATACTAAATACTTTGTGGACTGAACGCACTGTTATAGATTGTGGAGCATTGTTATAGACATTTCATTAGTTACATTTTCTGTCCAATAACTTTTTTTCTCAATTTCTATTTGACTCGCCGCCCTATATTGCACGTATTCAAGTACTCCCTTCATTTTATTCATTTCTTGTAAATCAAGGCCAATAGAGGTCTGGTGCTCATTGGTGCTGGGATGAAGCAGGACCTTGCACGTACTTAACATAATCACTGCAGCAGTATTATCCGTGCCTCTGTTCTAAAATTTGTGCTATTTACAGTACTTTTTTGCAGCTTACTTTTTGCACAACCCTTCATAACATCTACAGTGTGGATCCTTGCATTGCATTGATTCGTTACCTCACATCGAGCATCCGCAGTGTTCTTCGAACACTTCGCGTCTTGTTTCAGCTAGTGCTCGAGGATTTCATCTTGTTCACGAACGTTGTAGTATGCTCGTCGATCCATTCGTCCTTGTAATATCAGAGATAGGCTAAGGCGGGCCTGTGTGGATTGGAGGGAAGCGTTCAGGAGAGAATCGAACCAGATTCTTTGCTTGCTGATCGACGGCATCACTAACCGCTATACCTACCTTATTTGCAGTGCTAGGTTTTTCGAAAATCAATGCCGGACTTTTAGTTTTACGACTCAAAAGATCGACTTTCCATAAACCTCGGCATAATTAGTTTATTCATACGATATACGATCTTATAAACTGATCTTTTGGAGCAGATGCGAGGTTGGTATAGGTTTTCGTTGTCGTTATTGCCGTTGTTAGTCGATTGCTGACGTTTCGGCGACTTCACTTTCCTCAGAGCTATGCTGTTACGAATGGGAACGCCTGCGTGTTGTTCACGTAAGACGGCGAGCGAGACACAGCCAAGGGTCAAAATATAATTTTGAAATAAGGCGCCAGGTCACGTGTGATAGTGAGGTATTCGTCTTTCAGGTTTATCTTTGGGTTTTTGAAATTTATACGAAAGCCTCGAGAGTTTTGTGCGTTGATGTTCTTAATTCCTGCGCTAGGATTCGGACAGTTACTTCAAAATCATTGCCGTTGTGCTTTCGTGCCCTTGTGTACCGAGAGGAGTGCTTTGAAGAATTTTAACTTTCCCGCCTAGATGTTCTTCTATGCACACATAAAGCGGTCTACTCGTTTCCTCAATATATTCCTCACCGCATGCCTTACATGAGATCAAGTACCTTGTACCAGAGCTCATGCAATCCCCGTCTCTCCCGTTAGGACAAATCATGCGTTTTCTGAGCTGCAGTACATGATTTTCAAGACCACTTTTTCTTAAGCATCTCTTAGTGGCGTAACTTATCTCATTTGATGTGAGGGGTAGCTTAAAAGGGATCTTATTTACTTCTGAAACATTATTTTGGGGACTACCCTATTTTAACCCGAGAGGGCTTTACTTCGTAGCCATTGGAAATGGCTATTTTTCGTGCCATTGCTATTCCTTCCTTTCCTCTTTTCCTGTGCACATATTTTCAGCCGTTCGATACTTGTTTGCTTTTTTCATGTGCGAAGGATGAGAGAAGAGGGACTGGGCGAGTATATTTTTACTACTTGGCTTACGGTATCATTTTGTTTTATAGCCACTTTTTGAGGGCCTTATTCGAATGTTTAAAAATGAAAACCAGTTCTCGGTTGGCTTTTCTTGTGTGAATTTGATATACTCTGACTATCTGTTTAACAATCTAAAGCACTCATCCATCTGTTCCTGTGTGGAACAGACGATGAAGTAGTAGTCTACGTATCGACAGTAAAGGGTCGGCGATCGAGAACTAGGGTTTCGATCTTAGGGATGAAAGCGATGGCAAAGCTTGGTTTCATGGTCAACCCTCTAATTTGTGAAAATGTTTTCCAGACCACCTAAAGATTGAACACCTAAGACACTGCTTCAAGAGAGTCATTAGTTGCGCAATCGACAAGCCGTACATTTTTACTTTCTTTTCGGGTTCTACGAGCAGCTCGAGAAAGGCTTACATTGCGGAGTCATTCGATAAGTTTGTATAGAGAGAAGAAGCATTGAATGACTCTATTACATGTGTGCTGTTTGGTCGCGCGCACCCTTGGTGGGCTAGAAATATTTGATGAAACTGTGCAGCTCATCTCAAAGCATAAACCCCATCAAAATAAGACCCATGAATCGAGATGGCACGATTATGGTGTGAAATTTCGTAAGATTTCTTGCAGAAAATCGACGAAACGCATCAGAAACTTCAACACATGTGCCCTAGTTGTAAACGGAAAGGAACTAGTCCTTATCTGCGATAGCGCGTGGCAGCACCTTACTCTACCGACACAGCAAAATTGAACAACTGGGGATATGAAACTCACCCTCACCCACGAGACTCAACAGACCTCTCGGCTACTGATTGTCATTTTTCGAACATCTCGACAAGTTCTTGTTTGAGAAATGCTTCAAAAGCAAAGCCAAAGTCAAAACTGCCTTCAATGACTACAACATGTGCAGAAGTTCGCAATTTTATGAGGTCGGTTTGAGTAAACTTGTTGGCACAGGCGTATAGATTCCAATAGCTGTCATTCGATTGATATTTACTCTAAGCTGGATATGCCACCTCAAAAAAACAGCTTGGAGTCCGAATTTAATTTGTGAAAGACCTTACAATTGTATTTTCTAAGAGCTAAAATTGAGTGAAAGTGCTAATGAATAAGGGCCTACGAGTCTTTTATGGAGGCGAGTCATGCTTTGAAAGAGGTCCAACAGTGTGCCGTATAGTAAATGAAAATAGATAGACATATAAAAACTACAAAGCTAGCAGCAAAGCATAGAACGCTTGGAATAAATTTACATGTCCAAATTTCTCTCTATTAAAGAGAAATGATCTGATCATTATTGCATATATTAACTATTTCAATTTCACCTTTCATGTAGTCCATTCATTATACGAAAATTTACTACCTCTTCGGCCAACAAAGCTAGAATTTTTTTTATATAGTTATTTTCACCACATTTATCAATTCTATCAATCGCATCTTTTTCTGAGCAAGGATCTCCCTCGTAGAGGAACCTCGTGCTGGTTAGTTGCGAGGCAACGTGGCGCAACCCCATGTGGTGGATAGGGAGATAATCATAGACCAAAAGCACCATTACTTCTATGGGAAACAAATAGATTTAAAGGACGAACTCGCTGCTTCTACTGCGCCGATTTGGCACACACCTTGCGTGTTTACGAGAAAGCTGATATATTTACCTCAGCTGATATGCATGCTTAAGTGGGTGTGTCCTGGCTTTTGCGGATTATATTCTACAAGTCAATTTAGCCAAAACCCTTCAAAGAAGCGATAAACAAGTATGTGAGAGACGGGTAGAAGTCGCGTCCAATCTAAACTGCGAGAGACTGGCAAGCTACCCGTGACTACGCCCAGCGCACACGTTCAGAGCTGAGTAAGCTGCGTGAGTATTATCAAAAAACTAACCACATCAGAAGAAACGGGCCCCATTCTTTCTTACCCCGAAAAAGGCCTCGATTCGGTGCAGTTAGGTAAGACGAGTGCGGAGAGGCCGCTGAAACTTCTGCACCATTCTAAACTGCATAAATCTTAAAGAACTGAGGTGACAATCTAAACCTTCAACGCATGCACATCTTCATCTGAGTCCTCGGTAGAAAACTCGGTCATGCAAGCAAGAACGAAAAGGTATGACGTTATCGGCCTGACCGAGACGAGAAGACGCCACCCATTCAACACCGTCTATGACACCGGAGAAGAAACGTTTTTCGGAAAATGGAACAGTAGAGGAGTCGGCAGCAACAGCGTTCTCGTCAGTTTGTTTACTAACATTGATTTATCCGAACCCGAATCGGACGTTCACGATTGAAGAAATGTGGATCAACGCCGGCTTTGACGATCTTTGCCGTTTAAGCGTCGACATCAAACTATGGCGAAGAAGAAGTCGAAGCGTTCTATATAGACTTAGAGAAGTTCTACAGAGAAGACCATACATTCTTTAACGTCATCATTGGACAATTCGCCGCTAAGATTGGACTAAGAAAGACATCTGAAGAACGTCACATTTAGACTCACGGGTTAGCATGGAATGAACAGGGTGAGTGGCTTTCTGAGTTTATCATAACCACCAAGAACATCCATGGTAACTCGCAATTCCAGAAGCGCCACCCTGAACGCTGGACTTCGGAATCTCCCAATGGAGAGTACCGCAACGAAATAGACCACATCATAATAAATAGAAGGTTTTGCCTAGCCGATTTCGCTGTTGTCGCAAATAATTACACGGTCGTGCAAGATTTCGTTTCCCGCAGAAAGGAAAAAAAGCGAGAAATTCAAGACGAAGTTCCAAAACCACCATAAACTGGGGCCTAATCAACTCAGTCGTGGGCTATTGGGAACATGCTGTTGTCGATAACATCGACGGAGAAAACGATCAGCTCATTCAGCACCTTCGTGTTAGCGCTATGAAAGCTCAGAGTTCGATAGTCACCAAGAGACGTCTGTCTCCAGAAACTCTGGAGCTGATACGCCAGCGTGGAATCGCACGAGCTGCTGGCAACCGCGAACTGACGCCCAAACTTACAAAACAATCCAGACAGGCCATGAAAGAAGACCTTAAAGAGAAAAGAGCAGCAGTAACGATCGAAGCCGTAGAGGCTGGGAAAAGCATTCGCAAAGCTCATTGAAGCTTCGCCAGTTACAAGAGCAAGATGATTGCACTCCGACGCCCAGACGGAACAGTTACAGCATCCAGAAAGGCAATGAAAGAAATCATTCATGAATACTACTCAGATCTCTTCGATAGCCACGTCCACCTTCCGTCATATGAAATGAAGGAGGAAGGATATTTTGTACTACCGCACCTCCCTTCCGAAATCGGGCATGCCATTTCGTCGGTGAAATACCGAACAGCACCAGGTCCAAACAGGATAAGAGTAGAACACCTGAGGAATCTTCCGCCAATCTTCGTAAACATATTAGCTCTGCTGTTCAAACGTTACCTGTCTGAATGCAAAGTCCCTACTCCGTGAAAGATCAGCAAGACCATGCTAATGCGCAAGAAGGGTGACCTCCACGTTATCACCAACTATCACACAACCTGCTTACTGTCTGTCGTCTACAAACTCTTCACTTGAGTTATCCAAACAGGATCGGCAGAACACTGGACGACGGGCAGCCATGTAAGCAAACAGTGTTTCGAAAACGATTTAGTACGATGGACTACATCCACAAGATAAGAACACTTGAAGTATCTCGAGAGTACACCAGACCGTTCTGCCTCAATTTAAGCGGCTTAAGAAAGGCTATTGATTCAAATGAGATAGAAACAGTCATGGAAGCTCTTGATGTGAGCTGTAGAAAAATTTCACATCCAAGTTGTCATCATTCTACAACGATACAACATCGACGTCAAAAGAGGGGTTAGGTAAGGAGATACCATCTCGGCAAAATTATTCTCCACCACACTCGAGAATGTCATGCGAACATTGGAATTGGACAACATGGGAGTGAAAATCGATGATCGGCAATTACACCATCTTCGCTTTGCTGATGACATCCTCCTTATAACAACAAACATTAGCCAAGCGGAACGTGTATGCTCGCCGACTTTGATAAAACCTGTGGAAAGATTGGTCTTGGAGTGAATCTCACAAAAACGATGTTCATGAGGAACGGTTTGGTTTCGCATGCCCCTTTCACGTTCAACGGAACGAGTACCTCCGAATGCTCCAGTTATGTCTATCTAGGTCAGGAAATCAACACGTTGAACGACTTAGCTCCAAAATTTAGCAGGAGGAGACGAGCAGCTTGGGGAGCCTTCAATAGCATCGAGGAAGTAATGAGGAGAATAAAGAACACCCGACTCCGTGCCCGTCTTTTCGACTCAACGGTACATCCTGCGTTTGAGAAGCCTGGTCGCTACGTAAATAGAATGAAAAATCACGTAGCGTTATTGAACGCGCAGTCGAAAGGAGGATGCTAGGTGTATCCCGCGTTACGCAAGTAAGGGAAGGGATCCGGAACTCCGACCTGCGTCAACGATCAGAAATCAAAGATGCCGTTCTGTACGTCAAACAGTCGAAGATCAGGTGGGCCAGACACGTAATGCGTTTGAATGGACATGTGTCGTTTCTATGCCACATTCATGGTCAACGGTATGAGTATTTGCTAATGTTCCAGCTACGTCTATCTAGGTTGGAAAATCAACATGGTGAACCACTTAGCTTCAGAGTTGAGTAGGAGGAAGAGTCCAAACTGGTCGAGGATAAGATAGGCCGGACAAATTATGCGTATAAACGACAACCGGTAGGCAACAACCACTAGTGACTGGATTTCTCGGGCTCTCGAACGTATTACAGAAAAAACACCGATCCGATGGTCAGAGTTTTTCACGAAAACTCCAGAAAAAAGACATAATGCTCAAGGAGTCTTTTAAGCGAGCAGAACGCGCACTACTATTGTATGCAACAGGGAAAGATATAAGCTTCAGTAGCACCCGCTTGAATCGCACGACGACCAAAGAAAGGTACGACAGGTGATGAGAGAATGCTATCTTGTTTTTCCTCTATTTTTAAAACTAGCTTTTTGAATGCGGTTGTGCAACATTTTTATCACGGTCACATTTTTTTGGATCCTATCGCAATAGGAGTGCAACAAGAATTTTTATATCACAAGCGAACAACAATGAAATAAACTTACGGTCACGGCCGTGGATGATCTGAAAGTTCTTTACCGAGGCTTGTGTTACTCGTCCATGGAAGTTGAGAACATACGATTGTGAATCTGCAATCACTTTTAGGTAGCATGAAGAGTAAGTAAATAATAGAAGGACAAATCATTCTATGTTGTCACGGGATTGACCACCATTCGATTCCGTTCTTAGCATCGCAGGAGGGACTGCACCGATATTCGGTCTACACAACGGTATATCAAGGCTTACCGATGTGAAATCAGTGTTTTCAATCCTCCTAGACAAGTCTGGTACTAATCTACCCACCCCAAAGTGATGGGAGTCTTGATTTTCCAGGACGTAGGATCGAACGAAGAACTACGGGTGTATTAAATGGCATCGGTAACTGCTGTTTACACTGCCACGTTGACCGCTAATTCTTAAGAAGATCATAGCTAGATATCGTAAACCGTGTCGGGCGCAATGGTTGGAGGCGCCACCACTGCGACACACACGTGGAATCGATACCCGCTCCCATGGCCCACCAAGCCTTCCATCCTTCTGAGGTCGGCAAATTGGTACCAGAGACTTGTCTGGGAGGATAGAATCACTAACCCGTTACATCGGTAGGCCCAATAGATCGGTAGGCCACCGCGAGTCACTGTAAAGGCCAGTTATGCATTCAATCACCTTCGACGGTACTTAATGAAGTCGAATGCATGGTGCATCCCTCAGGTATTGATCAACGCCGAGAGCTTTATCCTTTTATCGTAAATCGCCTATTATTAAAAAGAGTATTTGCTATTAACATTGGCACATATGCACGCAAAGGGTTCCTTTGTAATAGAAGTGTCGTGAAATGAATTTTTTTCACAATTTCTTAGCCAAGTAGTCGACGTTAGTGATTTTCTTTTACGATGGTTGTGTTCAAATATTTGAAAACGAAACACTTTCAAGATTATCAGGTTCACTTCTAATTTTTGTGCTTTCATAATAGAAATGTAACGAGACAGTGGCACGACACGTGAAGGTGACTTCAGAAGAGTGACAAATTATTAACTTGGTGATCATAAAAGTCCATGAAGGCAACATTTTAAGAAATGTGCTTCATCTGAAAAATTTTCGCACCTAAACACTAAAAATAGAAAGAAGTGACAAAAATCGTCTGAAAATGCTCATCGATGCACATTCCTTTGCAAATGGCTTATTTAAAATCTGAAAATTCTTCATATTTATTAAAAATTTTCATTTTAAAAATACTTTCAATTGTACAATATTTAAACTATTCGAAGAACTGAGATGCATTTCTGTTCAGTTACGGTAGACAATAGTTACGAAGAAGGAAAACTGTGAAGACAGTCCTGGATTGATGTTACCTTCGTTCCAGACAGGACTTTTGTTTTGCATCACAATGATGTCTTCAGTTCGTCGTTGACGATACCTTTCGAGTAGAGTGTCCTTCTGCTAAACACTATTGTATCTGAGCAGTAACGTTAGAACATTCAATGACGAAAACTAGGCCCAACACTTACAGCAACTGGACGAATCGACTTTCGTTCATAGGTGCTCATGTCGTAGATGCCCGGTATCAGAACGTGCATCTTACGCGGTCCTTTGAATCCGAGCACATTTGTTTCCTGAAGGATGTCATTTCTGAGATGCAAAAAATAAATAAGAATCTACATATATGAAGTCTTGTCATCGGCATACAAACAGTCGCATGTAACGCAATGCTTAGAGGTGTCTCAGTAATACAGATAGTCTTTGGTTCGAACCCGCGTCCAAGTTAACCGAGCACCCAACCCTTCAGGAGCAGCCAAATTGGTTCCATACTCCTCCTAGAGGAGAGCAAGACCAACTTGCTACGTGGATGTTTCTCGCATGTCATTGTATAATTGAAAAGGAGTCAAATACATGGTGAATTCCTATGGGATTGCTTTATTCTTAACGTTCTATCCTTTCACTTCCTTTAGTTAGCTAACCTAACAATTAACCAGTTAACCGTTTGCTGAGAAGATCGTCTTCCGTTATTCACAGTAGAAAAAAATTAATTGATCGACACAAAGAAATTTTTTAAAACGAAGGTCTCAGTGAGGAATTCCAAAACCTTCTTCATAACATTGTTTATTAAAAGTTAAAAATTGTGATTATAACAACAGCCTCGGCTTAACTGGGTTCGTTACCGATTTGAGCTTCCCAGATCAATCCCGCTGACGGGGGATTGCTGATAGCAGAGATCGATAGAACTAGCTGAGAGGCAAGCAAAACGAAAGACCCGGATGGTGTGGTGGTGAAGTGCGCTGCTCCTCGGTAAGAACAACAGCGCTTATTCGTTCCCCATCGCATACACCTGGGGTCCGGAGTTTTGCAAATAACTCAGCATCATTAAAGTTATATTTCGTAATGTACCCTGCGATTAAAAAGAGTAGGCAGTAAATAATAAGTTCAGAATTGTCTATTAGCTTTGTATTCAGAGCTGGTTTTTTTTTTTGAAAAATGTACTAATGAGAATCCTGTTTACTCTTTCTAATAGCAAGAAATAAAAAAAGCTGGAAATTGGCAAAATTTACACGAAAAGTCTCGCCACACGTTATGTGACATGAACTCACTTAAGATTCATTTACCTAGTCAACCAAAAAAAATTTTTTTTTAAATAAACATTGAACCAGACGTGCGTCGCCATAACAGATAAGAAACATGAAGCGTTGAGCACTTAATAATCCTTAAGCAGTGCTCCATACATTAGACCTCATAAAGCATCACTGAGGCGATATCAAGTCAGCGTTTCTGTCCTCCCAGACTAATCTGGTATCAATTTTCTGACTCTAGTGGCACAGGAGGCTTGGTGAGCTAAGAGTATGGAAGCGTGTCGAACCAGAGACCTGTTGAGTGCATATTGCAGGCACCTTTAACCATTTCCGTACACGTGACCCTAATCGGACACTCGAATTCAAAGCGTCACTGTACTTACGTAAATGACAGCAGCTAATTCCTGTCGAATGTTCGAAGCAATCGTTGACTTTTTTGGATTCAAGCCACCGTCATATAGTGTGAACATTGTCCCAATCGCGTTCGACCTATATTGACTAGAATTTGCCACGGAACTTGTTTCTTGTTGGAAAATCTGTCAAAGTCTTAAATTAGTTTTCAATACACGAAATCAGAGATGGTAGTCCTTAGTACTATCGTTATACCGTCGCAAGTACAACTTCCATTTGACTAGTACTTTACGCCGTTTTTCCGTTAGACTAGCGAGCGCAGTGTACCGCGGAGTAGCGTAGTGTTTACATAGGAGGTAAATTGCCTTAAAGCCTATTATAGGCTAAGCCTATGTGCGAAACCATCGTCGTTAAGGGAAATATGGCCGTAAATCGGTTAGTCATATAAAAGCCGAGCAGCTCTCGTAGTGAGAGTGCAAGGGAGCTCCATGATTCAAGTATCTTAATTCGTCGCGAAAAACACTTAATCAGTCATCAGATTACCAGTGAAGAGAAGGATTAAGTGAAACCTGTACGATTTGTTAAGGCAAGTTATTCGAGTATCCTGAAAGAATTTTTCAAATGGTTCCCGATCATGTTAAAAAGAAGGAACTCTCATCTACTTCTATTGCTGATATTCACAACGTCGTTCATCACTTAACTTTCTATTGCTTTATAGAAAGAAATGCACAAAAATCATAGATGAAACAAAGTAGGTAAGTCCAGCTCAACACACATACCTTACTTTGCCCACAAATGCCGTTCCTTCCCGTTTCAGATCGGTAGCATCAGTTGAGATCAAGTAGTTTGCAGTAGTGCTTTTTTTCCGTCGACGTGCAGCCAAAAGGAAAATCTGAAAGGGCCACGCAAAGTTGACATGACGACCAAAAGAACGGAGTAGATCTTACTACCGATGCTTTTGAAATCACCGAAAAGGCTCCCATATCCACTATTAGCTCCTAGGACGAACTTTTGTCGTTTGCTTTTAATCAAAAAGTTTCTTCAGTTTTCCAAAGATATTAGTGTGTAAATGCATAATTTGAATTTTGCTTTCTACATCTATTAACTAGCTCTTTTTTCAAGTAAACATTATGAAAAAGGAATTAACAGTTATGAGTTGACAATTTTCAGGCATTATCTTTACCGTCCTCTGATCCATAGAAGGCCCGCATATCTGTGATAGCGAAACTGAAACGCCCCCAGACTTCAGTGAAAATCAAACTGCTTAAACTTATTCAAACCACTTATTTAACACCACATTAACGTTGCTACCTTTCGCACTGGGTCCTTCCTACCACGTGAATCTTATGAAGATAAAATCGGTTAAAGGTTATCAAATCACGTGCTGCATAAGACGTCTTTGGGATTGTATAGTAGCAGCGCTTTCACAACATGCTACGAAGAATCTTGCTTGCCCTACACATAAAGCATTCGAGGTTCTATAAGATACTTCTAAGTCCATAAGTCGGCACTGCATTTTCCCGAAACCAAGAATATTTAAGATCCATCAGTTATGATTCACGTCGATCAGACAACACTGTTTCACTACGCCTTGCCGTCGTTTCCCTTTAATTTTTCCCTAAAAAGTAGTTCAAGCCTCGTAGGAATGAGAGCGCCTTTTTTGATGGCCATATGACGAGAAAGCGTAAAGAATGATGAATGTGCTGGAATCCGTACAGCTGGTGAAGAAAATGAACATTTTCTGCAAAATTTAGAGGCGAATTCTATTCCGTGAAAGGTTTTCTGTAGAAGCTTTTACCGAGCTGGAATGGTCACGTTTTTATTGAACTCTTCAAAAGTGTGACATTAAGTACGAGAACAGCTAGTTCATCACCTTTTTCTTATCCTCGCGCTCAAGGTGTAGATAGTATGTGGGATACATGCCTTTATCTACTCCTCGTTTATCTCTCGTTATTGAGCACTTGTACACCACGTTTCGTTTACCAGGAGCTTCAACGAATCTGTAATGAAGTGTGGAATCTGTCGTGAAATAAAGTAATTGTGGTTTCGACGAGAATTCGTCTAATTTTCTACTTCATTTGGAACGAATTAGGCAAGAAAGTCAATAAGAGCGGTGCTCGTTTAGCAAGGCGGTTCGTGGTGTCTTTCAGTACACATCAGATCGGTCTGTGGTACCATCCAGCACCACGAACACATTAAGCCTTGCGTACCTTAGGGATTGGACAATTGCTAGTAGACTTGTCTGTAAGGATAACAGCACTCGTTTTATAAATCAGTAAGCCACTTCAGCCATCATTTTGCATGGCGGATTTGAAAATTCAAAAACCTCTACGACGCTTGATGAAAAAGAATGCGTGATGCTTTCCTGGAGGATTGATGAGCGCTTCACGTCTTATCGCTTATCGACTTTTTGTCAAGGCGAGCACTTACAGAGTTTAGAGAAATTTCTACCAATTATTGGGCTGATACCCCAGAAACCGACATAAATTAGTTTATAAGTTCAGGTACGGCACATCACTTAAATTGTTGTGACATAAATGGTGAAGAATATGATGAGGAAACGGGCAAATCACTTTGCTTTTTTTAAATGAAGAACAAAGTGCAAAAATTTAACAGCTATAAGGTTCTCTATCTAGTCCATATTAGGATCAAAGTGAAGAGACTGAAGTTAAATATGTGATGCTGTAATAAAATCTAGAACCATTATCTGCCATAACTTCATGGTCATACAACTTTCAACTAAACATTTGTCTGGATGGACAAAATTACTAGTGGGAGAATATTGTCAATCAATTCTAAATCGAAGGCAAAATTGAGAAGCTTGTCATTCTGCGGATTAGGGAAATCTGGAAAGTGGAGAACCGAAGGAATTTTCCAGAGAACTGTGACGAATGGTGGTGGACAATGATTATTTACGCAACAATATACTGTTTTAGAGCAATAGATATGAGATCCTTTCACAAATCTCTCTGAAGTGTAATTCAGAAAAGAATCAACGACATCACACGTATCACCAAACCACCTGTAGTCCCACTGACCGTTGAGTGACTCGAGGAGGCACCAGTAAATCTTCCATTTCTCCGTGTCGCGCGCAAGAATAGCCCAGTTAGTTCTGCTCGCTCTAGGGACCCGTCGAGCATCATATCTTCCTTCTAGGCTATTTGTGAAGAACTCTGACCATTGGGTCGGTGGACTTCCCGCATTGCGTTTAACATATCGAAGAATTCAGTCACTAACGGCTCTTGTCCATCGGTTGGCGTTGATACGCATCACGTCTCTGACCCACCTTTTCTTCGACTTTTTGGCGTACAGAACGGCATCTTCGAGTTTTAATCGTTGACGCAGGTCGGAACCTCGGATCCCTTCCCTTACTTTGTGAAACGGGACACTCCTAGCATCGTCCTTTCGACTGCACTTTCGATAACGCTGAGTGATCTTTCATCCTGCTTACCCAGCGACCAACTCTCTGACGCACACGGTAAGGCAGGAAGTACCGTTGAGTCAAAAAGGTGGGCGCGGAGTCGGGTGCTCTTTTTTCTCTTCACTACATCATCGATGCTCTTGAAAGCTCCCCAAGCCGCTCATTTCCTTCTGCTCAACACTGGAGCTAAGTTGTTCAACATGTTGATTTTCCGACCTAGATAGACATAACTGGAGCGCTCGGAGATATTCGTTTCGTCGAGCGTGAATTGGGCATACGAAACTAATAGGTTCCTCATGAACATCATTTTTGTGACATTTAGTCGAAGACCACAGGCTTTATCAAAGTCGGCAAGCATACGTTTCGCTTGGCTAATGTTTGGTCTTATAAGGACGATGTCATCAGCAAAGCGTAGGTGATGTAACTGCTGACCATTGATTTTCACTCCCACATTGACCCAATGTTCGCATGATGTTCTGGAGGGTGGAGGCAAGTAATTTTGGCGAGATGGTATCGCCATGCCTAACTCCTCTTTTAACGTCAATGTTAATATCGTTGTAGAATTGTGATACCTTGATTGTGAAATTTTTTTTACAGCTCACGAAGAATCTTTATGTAGTGAGGAAGGACTCACTGACTAACGAGGGCTTCCATGACAGCTTCTATCTCAATTGAGTTTAAAGCCTTCTTTAAATCGATGAACGTGAGATAGAACGGTCTTTTGTACTCTCGCGATACTTCAATGAGCCTTGTTGTCGTGTGGATGTGTTCCATCGCACTAAATCCTTTTCGAAACCCTGCTTGGTCATATAGCTGTCCTTCGTCTAGTGTTCTGTCAATCCTGTTTAGGATGACTCGAGTGAAAAGTTTGCAGACGACAGACAGTAAGCAGATTGGGCGATATAACTCGAAAGACCGACTTTCTATAAACCTCGGCATAGATAGTGAATATATTTATTTATGTGATCTTATAAACTGATCTTCTTAAGCTGACGCGAGGTTGGTACAGGTCTTCGTTGTCGTTGTCGTTGTTTTTGATGTTATTGATCGATGGCTGACGTTTCGGCGACTTTACCTTCCTCAGAGCCGTGATGCTACGTGCGGGTCGGAAGGCGAAGTCCCCGAACCGTCAGCCATCGGTCAATAACATCAAGAACAGCGACAACGACAACGACAACGAAGATCTGTACCAACCCCGTGTCAGCTTAAGAAGATCGGCTTATAAGATCACATAAATAAATAGATTGGGCGATAGTTGCCGATATCGTGCAGGCCACCGTTCTTGAACAATAACACGGTCTTCCTTGTCTTTCACTAAGTAGTGACCTTGCATTCAGACAGGTAACGTGTGAAGAACCGAGCCAGTGTGTTTCTGAGGACTTGCGGAAGGTTTTTCAGGTCTTCTGATGTTATCGTGTCCGGAGCTGTTGCTGTTCGATTTTTCACCGACGAAATGGCATGCCGAATTTCGGAAGACAGAACCCGTGGTGCAACATATCTATCTTCCTTCATTTAATATGACGGGGGGTTGACGTGGCTATCGAAGAGATTTGAGTAGTATTCGTTGATGATTTTCTCCATTGTCCTTCTGGACGCTATAACTGTTCCGTCTGGGCGTCGGAGTGAAATCATTTTGGCATTGTAATTAGCACAGCTTCGGTGGACTTTGCCAATGCTTCTCCCAGCTTCTGCAGCTTCTACCATTGCTGCTGCTCTTCGCTCTTTAAGATCTTCTTTCACCGCCTGTCTGCATTGCTTTGGAAGTTCGGATGCTAGTACGCGGTTGCTTGCAGCTCGTGAGATTCCGTAGTCTATTAGCTAGAGTGTTTCTGGAGGTCGAACTCTCAGCTTTCACAGCGCTGAGGTGAAGATGTTGAATGAACAGACAGTATTCTTTGTCGATGTTTATGGTGGTTCTGGGACTTCGGTTTTGAATTTTGCGGCTTTTTCTCCTTTCGGCGAGAAATAGAATTTTGCAGGAAGGAGGCGATGGTCTGATCCCGTGGAGAATTTTGGGACAACAGCGACAACGGTCAGGCGAAACCTTCTATTTACTATGGTCTATTTCGTTATGGTACTCTCCACTGGAAGACTCTCACGTCCAGCCTTGACGAAGGCGCTTCTGGAATTGGGAGTTGCCATAGATGGTCTTGGTCATCATGATGATCTCAGACAGCTGCTCATCCTGCTCGCCCTGTTCTAATCCGCGGTTCCCAATGTGGCCTTTTTCAGACGTTCTTGCTGGCCCAATCTTGGCGCTAAACTCTTCAATGATAACCTTGAAGAACCCATGGTTTTCTCTGTGGAGCTTTTCCAAGTCCATGTACAATGCTTCAACTTCTTCTTCGTCATAGTTTGATGTCGCCGCTAAACGACGAAGATCGTCAAAGCCGGTATTGATCCACATCTTTTTAATCGCAAACGTCCAATTCGGGTTGTTAGTTGTTCGAATGAATCGATGTTCATGGATAAACTCGTGTTGAAGAGAACGCCGACGCCGCCGAGTCCTCCACTGTCGGATGTTCCGAGGAACAGTTCTTCTCCGGTGTCATAGACGGCGTTCAATCGGTTGCGTCTTTTCGTCTCGGCCAGGTCAATGACGTCATACTTTATCTTTCTTGATTGCATGAGAAAGTCTTCTATCGAGGGCTCGGATGCAAGTGCACGTGCATCGTAGGTACAGATCGTCGCCATAGTTCTTCGTGATCCAGGCAGCTTCCATTGACCCTGAGATTTTAGCAGCCTCTCCGTACTCGTCCTACCCAACGCTGCGAGATTGGGGCTCTTTCGAGGTCAGAGGAATGAGACCCGTTTTTTTTTTTTTACTGTGTTTAGCACTTTTGATACCAATGTATAGTTTGCTGGGCTCTGAACGTGGGAGCTGGGTATACTCACGGGTAGCTTGCCAGGCTCTTCCAGAGTGAATACGCCTCGTAAATACAGAAAGTATGTGCTAAATCGGCGCAGCGGAAGCAAGGAGTCCATTTCCTGGACCAACCTGCGTCTGCGTCTCAGGAAAGCAAACGTCGTTTTTGGTCCGCGGTTAACCCCCCTATCCGCCACCAGGGGTGCGCCACATTTCCTCGCGACTAACCGGCTATTGGGATCCCTCGTGTGAGAGAGATCCGTGAACAGAGAAGAATGCACCCACAAATCACAATGATGGATTTATCAGAGGTAAAAAGCGGTTGGAACGATGCTTTGGAATGGAGGTTAATTAATGTCAATTGGACGAACATCACTGATTAATGTGAA
Source organism: Angiostrongylus costaricensis (assembly GCA_900624975.1). NCBI lineage: Eukaryota > Metazoa > Nematoda > Chromadorea > Rhabditida > Metastrongylidae > Angiostrongylus > Angiostrongylus costaricensis. Next base: position 131,344 of record UYYA01004244.1, read on the forward strand.
AGAAACTGCTTGCCGTACTAGAAGCTCATCAGTGGCATTCTAGTTTTGTCTAATTGAGCAATGAAAGGGGAACTGGTTCCTATTGCATGTAGTGCGTTATCGCCTTCGTTTCGTAAACAATAAGTTGCAATGTTGTTGCACTTTGAGGAAGTTAAGAAACTGTAAATAGTTGTCGGGTTTCTCTTCACAAAAGTTCACTGTTTAGCTTGCTTAGAAGATTAAAACACATCTGTATTTACTTGTCTTAAACCTAACCCGAGGTAGTTCTACCAACTTCGCTATTTTAACAGACTAAATGTCATGAAAACCATTCGTGCAGGATCCAGCATGAGTTCCATTAAACAGGGTAATTTAATGATTGGGAAAGATTTTATCTTCCTCGATTGTCAAAGGAACTTCACTTTTTTTCTTAAATTCTCATCTCATTGGCAATTTGACCAAGTTACGACCAGGGCTGTGGTTGTTGGCATCGTTTTACCCTTGACTGAAACTCGGATTCAGAGATTCTACTGGAGACAAATACTGGCCCTACACTGTTTTTCATCTCTTGGAAACACATTAATGGTAAGCCATGACGAGAGAAAGAAAATTCTAAGGAAATGTGGTCACATGCAATTTTACAACGGGAAACCGTCGAATGAAATCACAACAATCGATATTGAGGTGTTTTTTCTAAAACATTGTTAATAAACCAACCTCTCTAAGTTTGCAGTGATTTCATCGTATGCAGGTGATTCCTCAGATGGAAGAGTGTGTTCTTCAACGTCAGATTTGTCTTCCACATTTTTCCACGTGTCAGACGCTGAAAGAACAGCAAGATGAGATCGGTTTGAAAGTTTGTGATTAGAAATGAATTTTTCTCTTGATTTGATTAATGAACGAAGTTTATGTCTTTTTGGATTGCCTTTTTTCATAACAGTACTGTAAGCAATTCTTCGACTGAATTGGTCATTCAGACGACGAGTTTTTGAAAAAAACTGTAGAAAACGCTAGCCTCAAATCACTGAAAGTCGTACTGTGACTGTTTTGTACCATTTTTCCCTTTGTTCTCCACTATTTGAAACAGCTTTTTCAACTAGCACTGGAAGGTACGTTCAAACTTCTAGTACTATACGAAGAGATAATAGATGTGTAATTTGGTTTGCAACGTATAATCTTGGAGGATCCAGGAAATGTTACACACAGATCATAGGGTAGGCAGTGTGTTCAGCCACTAAAAGAAAACACCGTGCATCGTCCACATATGTAAGCTACAAATTGTTTTGTCATCTGCTCCACAGAGGAGGAATTGGGAGGGAAGCGGGAAGGAGGAGGAATGCTCTGCACCTTCCATATTTTTCATTTCTGATTTTTTAAAAATAATTTCTCGTACTTTTCTGTCTTTGGCCGAAATGCTGAGGGAATATCCGAAATTTCTGTTTACGTACGGTCCGAAATTGGATGCAGTGGTGTATTTTCTAAAAGAAAAAGGAGAGACATACAGACAAGTTCCTCTTCGTCGCTAGCGGCACAAGACGATAAACCCGATCTCTCCATTCTTTCGCTCAGATATTTCACGGGCGGGTCGTTGATGGTGCTCAAAAAAGCAATGATGATTGAAGGAATATAGCTCAAGAGAAGAATGCTAACTAGACAAGGTCTAGTTAAATTTGAAACCTTCATTTAGTGAAATTCTGTTCTTCTGCTTTATTAGAAAGCTGAGCTATCTCTTGAGAAATTAATATAAAATAAAACGACAGTGTAAAATATTGTGATGTGATTTATTGTTTTGGGAACTCTGAAAATGTGCAACAATCTTCATTTATGTTTAACGTTTTGTTTCCTGCCTTCTATAATTTTCATGGCAGGTTACTAAGCGAAATACAACCACAACGTTGCTGAGATATTTTCAAAACTCTGGACCGCAGGTGTCTATGGTGGGGAACGAACGCGCTATTGTCCTGTCGGGGGAGTAACGCGTTCACCACCATACCATGCGGGTCCTTCGTTTCGCCTGTCTCTCAGTTATTTCTATCGATCTTTTTGCCACAGCAATCACCCGTCAGCCGGGTTGATCTGGGGAGCGCTTAGTAACCTGCTATGAAAATTATAGAAGGCAGAAAACAAAACCTTAAACATTGTGATTTTAACTGCAGCCATAGCTTAACTGGGTTCTATGCCGATTTGCGCTCCCCAGATTAACTCCGCTGACGGGTGATTGCGGTGGCAAAAAGATCGATAGAAATAGCTGAGAGACAGGCGAAACGAAGGACCCGCATGGTGTGGTGGTGAACGCGTTACTCCCCGGAAAGGACAATAGCGCGTTCGTTCCCCACCATAGACACCTGCGGTCCAGATTTTTGCAAATATCTCAGCAACGTTGTGGTTGAATCTTCATTTAGCCAGACAGTGAAGACCTTAGGATATAGTAAAGGGTAGAAACATGAGGTATTGCAAAACTAGCATGAGAACCCACTCCCACCTTGGTAGGCCTTTACTGGTTGTGGCAGGTGTTGAAGATCTGTCGGGTGTCGTAGTTTCGTAGACTGCTCCAGCGCTGACCAGCGTTGATGAAGTAGAATCAGGATCAGCACACGCTGATAGTGGACCATCGTAACAGGCTGTTGAAGGGAATCCGAATCTGAAATATCGATTCGATTACCCGGTGACATTTTGGCAAACATTCTCAGTTTTTTTGTTCGAAATCGTCGAAGTATCTAATTTCGTGTGCTGCTAAGATACCTATTTGCTAATCTTGCGATCATCACAAGTACGGTGCTTCTTCGATTTCTCTCTCGACACATGGGGCATCTCATTCATGAAGGGTTGAGAAATTGGTGCCCGACTTGTCCGGCAAAAGGTTAATTTCTACAATTTAAGTGGGAATGTTGATATATTTATTTATGTGATCTTATAAACTGATCTTCTTAAGCTGACGCGAGGTTGGTACAGATCTTCGTTGTCGTTGTCGTTGTTTTTGATGTTATTGATCGATGTCCCGCACGTGACATCACGGCTCTGGGGAAGGCGAAGTCGCCGAAACGTCAGCCATCGATCAATAACATCAAAAATAACGACAACGACAACGAAGATCTGTACCAACCTCGCGTCAGCTTAAGAAGATCAGTTTATAAGATCACATAAATAAATAAATCAACTATCCATGCCGAGGTTTATAGAAAGTCGGTTTTTCCAGTTATTAAGTGGGAATGAAGTGGGATGGAATGAGTTCCATGAATTTCACTCATATGAAGGATCCCGATAGCCGGTTAGTCGCGAAGCTACGTGACGTGTCCCGTGGTAGTGGATGAGGAGTTCATCGCGGACCGAACGCGACCTTTGCTTCCCTGAGACGCAGGTGGATCCAGGGGATGGACTTCCTTCTTATGCTGCGCTGATCTGGCACACACTTTCTGTATTTGCTAGGCATATTCATGCATGCGTGTGTGGGTGCGTTCTTGCTTTGCGGATTGTATTCTACGAGTCAATTCGGCTAAAACCCTGCAAACAAGTGACCAGGAAATATATGTGAGGCGGTTAGAGTCGCCTCCAACAAATAAGCTCCATGTCCACTCTGGGAGAGCCTGGCTAGCTACCCGTGAGTATACCCACCCTCCATGTTCAGAGTCCAGTAAGCTATAGGTGGGTATCAAAAAGCTAAAAACAGTAAAAGAAACGGGTCTCATTTTTCTGACCCCGAAAAAGCCTCATTCGATAGCATTGAGCAGGACGAGTACGGAGAGGCTGCTAAAATCTCAGGGCCAGTGTAAGCTACCTGGATTGCAAAGAGCTAAGGTGACGATCTGTACCTACAATGCACGTAAACTTGCAACCGTGTCCGCGATAGAAGACTTGCTCAAACAAGCAAGACGGAAAAGGCATGACGTCATCAGGCTGGCCGAGACGAGAAGACGCCACCAATTCAACGCCGTCTATGACATTGGAGAAGAACTGTTCCTCGGAACATGCGACAATGGAGGACTCGGCGGCGTCGACTTTCTCGTCAACATGAGTTTGTCCATGAACATTGATTCATTCGAACAACTAACAACCCTAATCGGACGTTTGCGATTAAAAAGATGTGGATCAATAACGGCTTTGACAATCTTCGTCGTTTAGCGCCGACATCAAACTATGACGAAGAAGTTGAAGCGTTGTACATGGACTTGGAAAAGCTCCACAGAGAAAACCATGGATTCTTCAAGGTCATCATTGGAGATTTTAGCGCCAAGATTGGGCCAGCAAAAGCGTCTGAAAAAGGCCACATTGAGAACCACGGATTAGAACAGGGCGAGCGTGGCGAGCAGCTGTCTGAGATCATCATGACGACCAAGACCATCCATAGGAACTCGGAATTCCTAAAGTCCCACTCTCGCTCGACGCTGGACGTGGGACTCTCCCAACTTACAGTACCATAACGAAAAAGACCACATCATAATAAATAGGAGGTTTTGCCTTACCGATGTCGCTGTTGCCCCAAAATTCCTCACGGGATCAGACCTCCTGTCTCCTTCCTGCAAAATTCTATTTCTCGCAGAAAGGAGCAGAACCACCATAAACTGGTGCTCTCAATTCAATTCATTAGTCGGCTGTTGGGATGATGCCACTGTCGATAACATCGATGAGGAATAAGATCGACCCATTCAAAATGTTCACGCTAGCGCCATGAAAGCTCAGAGTTCGAGAGCCGACACGCCAGCGTGGAATCACGCGAGCCGCACGAACTTCCGAAGGAATGCAGGCAGCCGGTGAAAGAAGATCTCAAGGAGAAAAGAGCAGCAGTAGTGGTCGAAGCTGCAGAGGATGGGAAAAGCGTTGGCAAAGTCCACCGAAGCTTTGCTAATTACAATGCCAAGATGATTGCATTCCTACGCCTGACGGAACAGTTACAGCGTCCAGAAGAACAATGGAAGAAATCATTTACGAATACTACTCAAATCTCTTCGATAGCCACGTCTACGTTCCGTTATATGCAATAAAGGTAGGTGGATATGTTGTACCGCCGGTTCTCCTTTCCGAAATCCGAAATACCCTTTGGTCGGTGAAATACCGAACAGCACCAGGTACGGACAGGATAAGATCAAAACACCTGAAGAACCTTCCACCAGTCCTCGTAAACACACTGGCTCGGCTCGTCATGCGTTACCTGGCTGAATGGAAGGTCCTTACTCAGTGGAAAACCAGCAAAACCGTGCTAACGTTTAAGAAGGGAGTCCCCTCGATGTCGGCAACTATAGCCAAATCTGCTTGCTGTCTGCCGTGTGCAAACTTTTCACTCGAGTTATCCAAAACAGGATTGGCAGAACACTGGACGACGGGCAGCCATGTGAGCAAGCAGGGTTTCGAAAAGAATTTAGTGCAATGAACCACATCCGCGCGATAACAAGACTCGTTGAACTATCGCGAGTGTACAAAAGACCACTCTGTCTCATTTTCACGGATTTAAAGAAGGTCTTTGACTCAAGTTAGATAAAAGCAGTCATGGAAGCCCTCGATGGTCAAAAAGTTCCTACTCAGTGCATAAAGATCCAAAATTATTTGCCGCCTTCTTTTACCGCCGCCACCTTCCACAACGTCGTGCGAACATTGGAATGGGTTAATATGGGAGTGAAAATCGTTGGTCGGCAGTTACACCATCTTCGCTTTGCTGATGACATCGTCCTTATAAGACCAAACATTAGGCAAGCGGAACGTATGCTTGCCGACTTTGATAAAGCCTGTGGAAAATTGGTCTTCGAGTAAATCTCACATAAACGATGTTTATGAGGAACGGAACGGTTTCGTATGCCCCATTCACGATCAATGGAACGAATATCTCCGAATGCTCCAGTTATAAATATCTAGGTCGGGAAATGAATATGGTGAGCGACTTAGCTCCAGAGCTGAGCAGAAGGAAACAAGCGGCCTGGGGAGCTTTCAAGAGCATCGAGGATCTAGGTCGTGCGGGAGCCAGTATATCTTCAATTTTAATCTTCCGCGTACAAGAGTGGCCCAGTTAGTTCTGCTAGCTCTAGGGACTCGTCGAGCATCATATCTTTCTTCAAGGCTCTATGTGAAAAACTCTGACCATCGGGTCGGTGGTCTTCCTGCAATACGTTTGACATGCCGAGGAATCCCAGTCACTAACGGCTCTTGTCCATCGGTTGTCATTCATACTCATTACGTGTCCGGCCCATCTTATTTTCGACTGTTTGGCGTACATGACGGCATCTTCGAGTTTTGATCGTTGACGCAGGTTGGGGCTTTAGATCCTCTCCCTTAGTTGTGTGAAACAGAATAATCCTAGCATCCCATGACCGACTTTCTGTTAACCTCGGCATTAATTGATAATTCAATGTTTTTCTTCAATAAGCAGACACGAGGTTGTTAATATAGAATTTATTAGAACACAATTGCTGACGTTTCGGCGGTTTCGCTCTTTACACTAACGTGTCGAACGACTCCGCAATGCAAGCCATCCGTGAGCTTCTTGAGAAACACGAAGGAGCGATTA